>JARQTJ010000359.1:85352-104039 GCA_030142635.1 Trachelus troglodyta
TCTCTCTCTCTCTCTCTCTCTCTCTCTCTCTCTCTCTCTCTCTCTCTCTCTCTCTCTCTCTCTCTCTCTCTCTTGCTTCTCTCTCTGAAGTAACCTAACCTGCCAGCCACTAACCTCTTTGCCGACAGATGCGGTCTGGCATCTGGCCAACCAATGTAGCAAGATAAAACATCCCTTGCAATTCCTGATGCACAATACACCTGCACACCGCGAATTTTAAGTAAGGGCCTTTTTACGCTCGCTTTGCGTCGGATTTACAAAAATTTACTCGTATTTCCCAAACGCTCGTAAACGGGCACCGAGTGACGTTAGATACGGCACTGTACGACTTCCTATTCGCTATTGAAATCTAGGGGAATTTTATTGACGATACAACTGGGTCACTAAGATTCACCGCTATTAAGTACAGATCTATTTACATACGTACTTCGCTTTTTTTTCCAAGTCAATGGATACGCGAGGATCGAGGTAGGGTGGGGGAAAACAGGAGGGAAGGGGGAAAAATATCAAAATTCAACTGTTAAGAATAATTCTTCAAATCAACAATGATAACGTGCAGGACGAGCAATTTAATGTCTCTATCAATTTTATATAAATACAAATTTTATCTATAAATTCCTACACCAGCCTCTTTCGTTCCCCCAGCAAAGAATGCATTTCGAAATTGCATTTTCTCTCGTCAAACTTAATGAAACTTCTCTTTGATTGACTCGAAGGGAATTTCCAGGGCCGATAAGATTCGAAGGTATTTCTAAGCTTTTGGGCAGATAGGGGTGAAAGGGGGTAACGAGGGGGAGAGAAGCCTTTAGTTTTCCGATGCGTGAATCAACAGGAGCGAACAAACACCCTTATGGCTAAGGGGTATGGGCCCACCCCCCTTTCGAATGGGGGGGAGAGAAGGGGGGGCTCGTCAGGAGTGGCATCCTAACCTCAATCGAGCCTTTGTTCAACGTTCGTATCTCCAATTCCTTTTTCCGAAGGCGTATTTACTGTTTCCTCGTATTTGCTACTTTCGAATTCGCCCCTGAAGATTTGTTTTTTATGAGAATCCTCCCCCCCCCCACCCCCACCCCTTTATCCGTCAGGGCTTTGATTCTGTTTGACTTCTTCTTCCCGTCCACCCCTCGT
This sequence comes from Trachelus troglodyta, assembly GCA_030142635.1. NCBI lineage: Eukaryota > Metazoa > Arthropoda > Insecta > Hymenoptera > Cephidae > Trachelus > Trachelus troglodyta. Next base: position 86,481 of record JARQTJ010000359.1, read on the forward strand.
CCAGTCTTTTGCGCTCATTGCGTCGCTTTGATGCACGAGATCTGACTTTTCTATTTCGACGAAGAATCTAGTGAAAAATTGTTCAGCGATTGGTATAAAGAACTTTAACTTTCATATACGATGCAAGGTAAAATTCCCTGTTCTCTCAAGAAACACGTACAACCCCCGTACACACGTATTACCAATGCTCAATAAACATGGGCTCTCAGGAATCCAAAGTGTCCAGTCATGAATTCCCCATAAACCAATCAGACTGACGCGATGCACCCGAGGTGTCGAGCGGTGCATAAGGATCGATGCACCTGAGGAACAATCGCAGCTGTCACTTCGTCCCGTTGTAAACGAGCACCGATCGGCATGCAACTCCAAACAATGCAGTTCCATCAACCTACCGTCATCCTATTCCTATGCAATTCGTTGGTACAGTCCGTTCCGGTATCCTATTAACAGCCAGGCGTATTTCGAGTAACCCAATCTGGATACTGCAGCTCGATGCATATATGCACCATAGTCAACGAAGCCTAATGGGCTAAATTGGAACTGCATTAATCGGTGAGCTTATAACATAACCCAATTTTACCTGCGTGTTATGCATTTCACCGTACATACATGCACCTAGTCACTTTTGATAGGATTTCACGGGATTATACAGCGGAGTTACCCAGAATGCACTGTACTTATCTAGGGGAAAATTCAATTTACATTTGGACCCCCTGTACAATGAATCCGGTTAGCGAGATTCATTCTATCGCAATGCCAAATGTAATTGCGTCTAGGGAATTAACTTTTTTTTTTCTTTACTCTATATATAAATCCTGAAAACAATGTACAAACGCGCACACGCGTGTGTGTCGTCACGAATGGATGGGTGTGTGGGAGGGGTGAGGGGGGGGAGGGACTGCGTAATAATCACAAAGTTTTACTATGCGTCGTTAAACTAAACGCAGGTCGCCGTGTCCTCGTACCGAACTGAAAGTCTGGCCTTATTTCCCCTAGGAACTCTACTAGGGATGTTTTCCATCCTGGGAAAGTGAGGTCAAGTCTGTTTTATGTCGGACCGTACCGATTTGTTCTGTGCATCGTTCATGAAAACGAGCCAAAACTTCTATACTGGCACACGTGGGCATAGATGGAGTTAGCCTAAAGCTACTGTACTCGGGGCCACGTGCCGAGGCGTCGTGGAAAACTTTGTAAGGAGAAAATAAATAAATTAGGCTGAATAAACGGAATACAGGGGGAGAATTGAAAACAATACTTGGCATGCTTATAAGCGAACTGGGCCTGGGGAATTTTATTTTTTAATATATATCTCAGTTGGTAATGACGTGAATATCGTTGACGATGAAAAATATATCTATATGTGTATTCGAAATATTAACCCATATATATATATATGAATTACGAACGAACCGTGAACGTTATGATTGTTATTTGTGTCTTGTTGATGAAGGCGTACCAACAAACAAATAATGGACAGCCGAGAGTTCCGTCCCCGTTGAAATTACCATTTGCAAGGCGCGCATTGAATAGCAATAGCATCGTTATGCATCGGGCGTTTTGTGCAATAAAATGCATCGTTACACAAGTCCGGGATCCACACGTAACGTCAAGCCATTGAGAATATAAAATATCCTGACTGGGCAACTGTGCTTGATATCTGTAATACACTGGAGGCGCATACGTGGAATTGCATCGGAGCTTCGTAACTAGGAATTTTTCTGCAATCGATGAAATCCGATGCATCTCAAGGTGCACTGCAGCGTAGATAATGCATCGCGGCTTGCGGTGCATTAACGTGCATTAAATTACAATTCCAATCGGACGATGCATTTCGCCGTACGCTTTTTAATCGATTACTCCAATTGAATTTCCTTCGATTCCAATGAAATGGACCATTTTTGTCACTGACCTCAGACACTATTCCTCCGATGCACCGGTGTAGGGGAATCACAGAGACAACAAAATAATAATACGTATCTCTACGGGAACAATTTTTTTCCCACTTTGCAAAACCGTTCGCGTACCAAATAACCAAAGTCGAGCATGCGAAATTGCAGTTGCATGTGCATCTGTGCATCGGGGATGCAGGGGGTGGTTAGAATCGCATAATGAACCGAGATGGTCGTACGGCTTTCATTACACGTAGATTATTCGGTAGGTCTAATGACGAAAGCAGACTGGCAGGTACTGTGTAGCAGAATTGTCATACGGTATATACGGGGTGTCACGAAATAAAAAAAAACAACACGTGCTTGGAATATAAATATGGTACGCAGTGCCGTATACTTTAGATGGGAAAGACATGGGGATGATAGGGGGAGAAATCTCTAGACGGTGATTTTCGGCTAAGAATCAGGATTTGACCATGGAAATAGTCAGACTATCCCTTATAGGGACTTTTATGATCCTGGAATTACACTAAGATCCTGCAATCAGCTCGACTTCAGCCACCCCTGCCTACCCTTAAGACTATGAGTAGAAAACGACCGTATTGACGTGGCCAGGACCGTATCTAGCAGGGTGGTATGAGGCTATCAGGAGGTTGGTTGGTACCACTGTACCAATGTTATTCTGATCATGGGGTTTAATCAAAAAAGGAAAATTCAGCATGTCTTCGTTGAAAGAGTTAGCCTTGCGACTCTTAATTCTTCGCCAAGTACGCTACTGACCCCAAAATTACGTATTTATTATTTTTTTGAGTCCGACTAAATTGTGACTGTGCAAAGAAATTATTTTTCACGTTTCCTTCTAGTAAATTTTTTTCCACTAGACACGTACCGTTGCCCGGTATGCTATACGGGTTAGGAGGGAATATTTGTACGTATAACAGATATTTATTATTCTACGCGGGTACAGGTCGTATGCAAAATATTATATTTCATTATAACAATTATACGCTTGTGGTAAGTAAAACAATATTAATTACTGTACACACGGGTTTTCACGAATCCACGAATTTTCTCGTGTCAGCGTCACCAATTCGCGTTCGCTAATATTTACGTGATTGTGAACCGAATGCTGATACTAAATCTATATACAGGTTGTTTATTCACGGGAGAAGCACCAGCTGAACGTGGCCGCGAATGGATAATTTCATTAATTGGATCAGGGTGGGCATCATCAAAGAAATGAAAGTTAACGTCATGAAATTGCTAAGATCATGAATTTCACAATATTTCTTTTTTTTAACAAGACCTGCCTCGATTAATGGAATCGTTCGATCGCGACCAACTTCAGCTTGTGCGTTTCCCGTGAATGACCCTGTATATACATATATATAATATAACGTCCTGTTAATTCTCACAGAGTTCACTCTGCTGCACTGTCCTTCCCTGCGTATTGCGCATTGCGGTTTTTCAAAAACGAAAATAATCGTTATAAAAAAAATGCATGAATACTTCGGAATACGAAAGACGTTTATAAAAACAAAATTTTCATATTTTTATTAAACATATATCCAAACTACACTGTGTGTGCCAGTACAATGAATCGGTATCTGCACACATCGTAAAAAAAAAAATAGGAACCAATGAAAATTTTTTAATTCTTTCATCGAAAGCAGCAAAGCCTCGTACAGGCGAAAGATTCCCAATAATTTTTTCTTTTAAAAAAAGATTTAATTCCTTTCGTCTGCTTCTTCCCTTTATCCTAAAGCACATTTTCGTTTTTCAATCGCACCTCACCTCTGACAACCACTCTCTATATCGCAAGGCACGGCCCTGGAAAATATCCTTCGGTATTATTTTATTTTGACGGCCCATTAGCGCAACCGTGGCGAAACCTCCATTTTCGACCTTCTGGAGGAATTTACGACGGCAAATTATAATTTGATATTTACATGGTTACCGAGACTGGAGTGGGTAATTTACGCATCCTACGCCACTATTACGGAGGCAGGAGCGGCGGTGCGATTATTTTGAAAAATTGCCTGAGGGGTCGGGGTCCGGTTTGGGCATGAGGGTAGGAGAGCGGGAGAATTGAGGTAACCGCCTAAGCGAGCATTTAAGGAATTAATGTAAAATTCACAGGATTTCGTAAGTGATACTTTAATACATACAAATAAGGAAAATATTAAATCCATTCACAAATATATATATATATCCACATAACTGCATATTAAATACCATACCTGTACAACGAACGTAATAAGAAACGCAGTGGATGCACTTAATGAAATGTGCACCGAAGCCAACGGGAAATGCACTTCTCTGAATTTTCTTTTAATAGTCCCCGGTACCAAAGCCATCCAGAAAATTGCAACGGAAGAAACCAGCAGCGGCAGGAACGCAACAATGGTTACCCTTTTCAGCGCCATCGCGAAAATCGCGAATTCGAGTGAATTTCCGAAAGACTAAATGAAGAAATTTTGCAAAAGGATCCGTCAAAAGTAGCTGCACCCAAGTTCCTTGAAGTTAGCGCCGTGCGCGTCTAATACGCATATATAATATATACACCATAAAGACACGTTACGTACAGGCTGTTTCAGATACGCGAAAATTCTATGAAAATTTTTCCTATCGCTACAAGTACATTACCTACCAGAGCTTTTCTACAGCTTCGAGGCTAATGCAGTTGCGCCGAGAGTTTTATCTCCGACTCTACAGGCTGCCGTAGACCATATACAGCCGGCACGTTACTCGCGTCGCATGTGCATTGGCCTTTGCGCCACGTATAGCAGAGCCGCACTTGGCACTCAAGAAAATCACAGGAGGAATTTATCGTACCACTTGGCGGGACGGTAATTTATGCTTGATTTACAGGACGTTTCATCATCGGACGTCGGGACGACGTTACCCGCCCGACCACCAATAACGATACAGGAAAAGCAAATTTGCCGTGATACGGCCCTGGGGTGAAATACGTAACACGACCATAGAAAAATATGAAGTGCCACGGAGTCGATTTATAGTTTGTCTTTTACTCGCGGGACTGCCGTGGCGCTGGGTTCGAGCCACTGACGTCATCGGTGTTATTAAAATCATTCCCTAAAAAACCAAGCTGTCCGGAGAAAAAAAAAACACACATTCCCCCGACGTTAGAATAACGCCACTAAAGCCGTATACGATAACGAAAATAGTTTGAAAAAAATGTTGAGAAACAAAATTCTTGTTTGCCCCCACAATGACGGCTGAGGTAACGCGAAAGCGTATTACCACGATTGCTACTAGCGCCATCACGGCGACTATCGCTACTATTATTTACGCTTAACGTAGCAGAAGCTCAACGAAAAGCTGACGCACTAGTGACATGCCCTATATATTTTATGTCCAGCGCGCCTAGCAGCTACAGCTAGATTATATTTTGTCTACCCTGGTAGTTACGGCACTGCTCGGCGTTCCTATATACATATATACGCGTAGCCCAGGGCACCAGTGGATATACGCCGTTGAAGGCTAAAAGTAACTAGACGTCACGAGTGACCGTATAAAATTTATGACTTTTATCAGCGTCGTTAAAGTCCTAGGGATAAACTGGTGGGATGTATTTGCATTCTACGTAGGGGGTGACCGGGGGGGATTGCTTTTCATAAAATCCTATTATTCTTACGGGAAAGCTTTCATAACCCGAAGGAGCTTTCATAGTGAGAAGAAGCTCCGACAATGTCAGTGACAATTACCAACGTTGTCCGGACTGGACAATTATCGCGAAGGTATGAAAGACCCTGTATAAGCACAATAGTAATAGGCGGCGACGCGCAGGAGAAACGTAAAAGCTTGATACGTTAACTGGATGGAACAATAGAACCGGAAGTGATGTGTCCTGAACGTGTTGGGGCTTTTGCTGCTGTGTGACCTGTTACGGCGTAGAAGCGGCAATTCTCTGTATGAATATATATATATGTATACACACACTGTATATATGCGCACGTGTGAACGGCTGTCTACGTAAGCGACGTAAGCCAATGGAAAACTCCCGGAAACGGCAAGGCGGAAGTAAGATACGAGACGTAATACCGAAATGGCGTCGCGCAAGAAAAGCTCACCTGAGTAATGGCTCCGAGTACAATTTTATTAGCGTATCATGATCATTCGTTAGCTTTTTCGTAACAGCGCCATCTGTCTTGGATAACCAGCTAACGTCACCCGAAACCATTTCGCGACAAGTAACTAGTTTCGCAACGTTACCGGGACGGGAGTGACGTTAAAGTATAATAGTTGCGGAAGCTGGGTGGGTATTGAAAGTCACTAGAAATTATTGGACGCCGTGTATGTGCGACGATGCTCGGTCATATTTCTCTAGACTCTTTTGTTCGGTCGGGAATAGCGTAATTACGCAGCAGACGTTCGCCGGAGAGACGGCAAGGAAATGAGGCGGAAACGAAAAAATTTGCGGTATTTTTTCATTACGCAACGACCGTTTAATTAGAAGTTTTAAATTCTCATACGCAAAATGCCCGAATAACTGTCCGGTTCCTCGTTTCCGGCGTCAAGTAGAACTGACGGAATAAAAAGAGCCGCGGACCAACGAGTTAATGAGATATCTTGATGCTTCGCGGACAATGATAAGGACAAAAAAATATTTTGGCTCGATTTATCGAAACGACTAACGAAATGCGGTGAAATGACAATAAAATTAATCGAAGTTATTAACTTGTATTTCATTCGCATTGCGTAATTCCTATATTAATTAGTCACCTATAGCTAATTAATTGTTATACAGCAATTAATGCTTATCAACGAGCCTCGTTAATTTTCCCTATTACAATGCACGAGGTCAGAGTAAAATGAAATTTCGTTTCATGCAAATAAACCCGCGTGGATTGTAGAGATTAAAAAAAGTTTGTTTAAAAAAAAATGAAAAAAAGTACCGTGACAAATCGATGACGAAAATTTCAAGAAGCTACAGGCCGTTTCAGTGATGTCCGAACAAATTGTACAGGTCGCATCCAGGACGTTAAAAACACGATAGGACGACGAGGACGTGGAGATGGGTGAGAAGGGGTGAAAAAGGAGGAGAAGACCATGAGGAGGGGGAGGGTGGGGAGAGAAAAAAAAATTGATATTTTTCCAGAAGAGACTCGCCTGTATCGCGGTCGAGTAGCTCGAGGCGATGGGAAAAACTTTTATTTTTCTCCGAATAGTATAAGGGCCGGGATGAAGAAGGGTGGAAAAGTTGAGGGGGGGGGGTGTGGGGATTTTGTTACGTCGGCGATAGGGGGTTGGTGCTCGAAGTTACCCAATGGTTGGCAGTAAGCACAATGTAGGTTGATAAGTGTTGGAGAAGGTCGTAGGAGTGAGACCGATTGTCTTCGTTCGAGTTAAGTTTCCCGGCTGTCCACTTCACGTCTCGCGCAGACTTCTTACCGTCCTGCGCGATCCTTCAGGCTTTTTATTTCCCTAGGATATCGGCTCGCGCGCCCATGAGAAAAAGGGGATGAAAAGAAGAGAGAGAAAAACGGGAACAGTTAGAGACAAAAAAAGCTTAACAAAAATACACTGGTGACGTAAGAAATGATTTAATTTAAAAAAAAAAAACTTCAACCCTAAAACTCATATTTGGCCTAGGGACATTAAAGATTTTAAAAAATTAAATTTGGCCAGAATCTCGATCCAACTCAAAAATATCGATTCGACCAGCGTGAAGTTGCTCGTCAATCGATCGCCGACACACAAAGTCGACTAATCGCGCGTTCGATATTTTCCTCTCAGCGATACCTGGTAACGTGGTGCCTATTGTCTATAGGGGAAAAATTGGATTTTACACTCTTCTAGGTTACGATTGCTGGTAAAGGGGGGAGAGGAGGGGAGGGAGGGGGGTGGCTCATAGAGGTGCCGATAAATCGTGTGAAATTGATTGGAAAAATGAAGAAGATGAAAATCACTAGGACGCACTCATGTGTTGGTTTTCGAGATTACTCGAGGCGTGGGAATATCGATTATGGTTCGCGATTCTCGAAAAAGTTGGGATGAGCTGGATGGTTTGGTGAATGTTGGGGGGGGGGAGGGGAGGGGGAATCTATTTTATCTAAATAGGTTCGTCAGGTATCGCCCGAAGGGAATAAAAATCCTTAGGATATCGATTTCGTGGGCATGAATCAAGTTCAGAGTGTGAAATGTATTACAGAAAAGATTGCAGCGGAGGCCATACATAGATATACAACAATAACAAAAAAATCCCTAGCGATATTCCCTAGACATTCTCATTTTATCATAGCGCCATTATAGAGTTCAAGAGTATTCGTGAATCTCTCGCTGACGAAACTTTTCGTGGTGTTTGTGAATAGCTAAAAAAAAAGGACAAAAAATCCCTAGACTTCCTTTCGTCAACCCGGAAAACGTAACGATCGTATTTCATAGGACGTCGACCACGCGATACAAAGGGCAACTTGATTTTATTTTATTATTAGAATTCGATTAGGGTGCACTTGTGCATAGGGACATTTTGTTTACCAACCTTGTAAACCCACATTCATCCTGGTACCGTATACGGGGAGACTGATAGCCAGAGCCAGAACCCCCTATATAGGACGTTACAAAGATAGACTGCCAGGATGAGTTAGGCCCGAAGAAGATGGAGGACCTATTATTTCGACAGATTTGGTTGGTATTAACACTTAACGTAAACAGGCGACGTGGGTCGCAGCTGCGCAAAGAGACAGGAAGACGTCGACGTCGTCGGCGACGTGAAGCCTTCGGGAATTACATTGGAAGCAAAGGGTAGGGATGCGTTAGGGATATATCAGGATGAACAAAAAAAAATGGAAGAACGAGGGAAAAGAGGTGAAAGACGAAAGTAAATAGACGGCTGTGAAAATTGCTAAATATATATATATATATAAAAATTTCTGAAGGAACGAAAAAAAATACCTAACCTATACGGCGCCGCTGTTCATCTACTAATTGCAACCCTTGTCCTTATGAAATTCACTAGACTCTACGCGCAAGATCGAGGGTCTCTGATTCGCCTAGTGAATTATCTACGAGGTCCGATAATTCCCTATATAAGGTAGCAACGGGGAAACATAACCTATTTTATCGTGGCACGTTTCCACTCCCAATACTCCTCTCTATCATTCTTTCTTTTAATCAATTTCCTTTCACGCCTTCTTCCGCATCCACGCACACCTGCGCGTCACGTACGTGATAGTTGAATATCACGGGCACCTAGGGGAAAATATAGTTGATAGAATACACAGAGAGACACGCCTATGTGGATATAACACACGTGGGCGTTCGGCCCTGCCGTTTTGTTGGCACGTGTGGATCTTATGGGAAATGTGGTATAGTGATTTTATGGAATCTAGGTATCGAGAGCTAGGAATAATCCGGGGAAACATTTTGGAGATAAAAAAAAATTACTAGACTTAAATTCTAAATTCCCTAGGGCACTGGTCTCATTCGGAAATACGTTGTATAATGTATACTACGTATCTTCGTGTACTCTTACTAGTATACTTTCACATGTGGACATTTTCAAGATAGGAAAATGTCCTTCAAGGATCACTCGAGTGTAGCCGATATAGATTGGTACATCTATAACGTGGTTAGGTTGGATCACGAAATAAATGAAGCAAATATGTATATGTATATATATATATATATTACTTGTTTCATTAAAACCAAATGATGATCCTATCTCGATATAAGGACACTCGATCAGCAATATAAGGACTTATGGATTTGCAAGGATAAAGCAATCAGGATTCTCTCGCCGAAGGGCGTCACCTGGAAATTTCCTAGGTGCATCCTAGTGCATCCAATGCAACTGAGACTTATGCATAAATGCAAATGCGAAGGACCAACGTGGTTATGTGTTATCCTGGAAAGTCCCACGAGTGGTTATTCGGGATGAACTTTGCGATATGTAATTTTAATAAAAATGGAATTTGATATGAGATTTTTTATCCTTTTTCTTGATCTACCAGGAATAACGTCACTCGTTCCAGTCGATAAGTGGAACAAAAAATGTTCATCAGCCGCATGTCCTTTTCGCATAATTTAACAAGGCGAAAGGTGAAATCGTGAGAAAAAATCGATTTTATCAAGTTTCGTTTAACGACGAAATAATTAGCCGACGCCACTCGATTCTTCGAGTTTAACTCGCTTAATGACTTCGAGGACTCTCCTTACGATCACTGATTCTTTATCAATGACTCGAACGATTTTTTTTTTCTTTTTCATACTCTCGAAACTTTCCCGCCCGTGGAAACTTTTCAGCGTCGTTGTGAAATTTCCGGAATTATACGGGGGATAAAAATCGGTTCGAGGGAAGCAAGCTGGCCAAGTTTGCCAACGTCGTAATTTCGCAACGAATGAATTCTCTTCTTTGTCAGGAAGCAGGGATAAAAAATAAAGAAAGAAAAAGACGGCCAAGAGTCATTAGTTAAACCCTTTCCCCTTTTCTGACAATAGTTTCTTGGGATTTTACCCGAAAATCTTTGACTTTTTATCCCGTTCCCTCGTAAATTACGTTAATTTCCAAAACCAAAAGTATCATCGGTCCTGATGGCCAAAATGGCAATTTCACCAAACAGAAACCGCAATTAAAATCAATTGATATTGCCGTATTATCGTAACACGGTGGAAATGAAAATCGAGCCTGATTTCAGGTATCGATATTAATTAATAGTCCATCCCCGTACGTATGTACAGCAAACGAATCCATCATATACGGCAATGCACATATACCCGGCAATCACTAATTCACGCGATTTAATAATTCAATTCGTCCAAAATCCCGGCGCGACTTTGGAAACGTTAAATACAGCTTAAACCGTGCTAATTGCTCACGCAGGTAAACCCGAACGCGTAATCTCTTAATCTCGAAAACTAGATCTTTACGCGAATACGAGGGGGAGAAACTCGTTTCCGATCGCGACGACTTCGGGTGTCCTATTTTCGATGGGACACACGGTATATGTATATACAGAAATGACAATGGTACATTTCTAGGGGTAAAATAGGGTCTAGGGAATTTTAGGCAGTCCGGTGTGGACGACCGCGTATGTTTTGGGCAGCCATTGTCTCGAGGGTTGCTGGTCTGAATTATGCACCGCTCATAAATGCACACACACCCATAAGCACACACACGCAATAATGCAGGCTGTATGGGTTACGTGCAGAGAGACGTGGGGATTCGTATACGAGTATAGATATATATACATACATGTTTGGTGACAGTGATACCAACACCTAGGGATTTATATATCTCCCCATATTGATGGGCGTCGTTGCGTAAGACATTTGGTGAAATATGTCTTCCCATTGTATTTCTTAATTGTACCTATATCCACGGGCAGACCGTATGGCTCCATGGTATACAGGGACCCTGGCATTTCGTAATTTCCGCCGCAGCGGACATAATATTATTGGGGAATGCGATCTAGGGATATAGGTCCCAACTAATTGGAAATGCCCTGTGTTATTTCCTAGGGATAAATCGTGGGGGAGTGGCACGAGAATTTTATAGTAACACAGAAAAATGTGTACAGGCTAATTTTTCATAACTTCGCGTAAAGCAATAAACGTTAATTGATAAATTTTCGTATTTTGTTTTTCACGTCGGCACTGAAAAGATTCGAGAACCGATCGATTACGCATCGACAGATTTTTATATTATTTCGTGGAAACGAATCGAGCAAAATTCAAATGTCGACACCCTTGAGTCCAAAGTGTTGGAGATTCGCGTGGAATTTCGTTCTAGGGGTGGCGGCAACCCCAGTTAGCTAGTACGTAGGGGTTGGAGAGGAGTCCAAGCGCAATATCCGGTCAATTATGAAAACCCCGGTAGGCATTCAGGGCTGTACCTGTTGCTGTAAAATCGGGGGGATGAATTGTGAGGGGTGACGGGGGGACGACGCGAAAAGCACGATTTATACGTGTTAACGATTTTATTCAGCTACAGCAACCCTTGCGGGTCGAGAGGGGATGAAGCTTGATAAGGGTTGGTTTTGACAAAAGTTCCAGGTAAAATTATATAACCTTCAGCCGGAACAATGCTTGTCGTAAAAATTGACGAGATCCCGAAAAATAAAATGTTTCTCAATACCTTCCTATGCGTCGTGCAATATACTCCTGCTATTTTTCTTTCAACCCCTAAAACTCCACTAAACTTACTCTATTTCTGTGAACTACCCCTATCGCAATCTATTTCGTCCATAGACTTCTACTCGTTGGAAACTTTCGCTCATGACACCCTCAGAACAACCCTCGATTTACCATTCACCCTTGAGGCCAACGGGCATCAACATCGTGGGTGTAGCACTTCCAAAACCGGTACCATCCGTATTTTCCAATGCAGCTGGCTAACACGAAGGGGATGAAAAAAAAAAGTACAAACTAGCAGTAGAGTCAGGTTAAGCAGACCTTAAATGACTATTAGAACCCTCGTGAAATCCGAGCATCCCCTATTTAGCGATGCACCCTGCACACGCCGTACAGGTACATTATGCACACGTCGATTAGCACGTAACTTCCAGGGGATGCATCGAACGTCAAAGCCAACATCCCCTTACGAAAAAAAAATCCCAGGTGCATAGCCAGACGAAGAATTCCCTGAGGGTTGCATTTTAAGGGTTGCGCCGTTGACTCCCACGAGCTTTGATGTCTGCTTTTGCCTTGAAAAGAAAAAGCTACAAGAAAATCTTAAGGCGCGTTCTCGTCGATTTAAAAAAGCCGAAATTAAATCCCCGAAATTTTTTTTACTTCTAAAAATCACCTCCCACCCTCGGCCGTCGAATTTCCAAAACCAACCGAATCGCTGCTGCTGTTAAATTAATATTTCGATTCACCCCTCCCGCGTCTGCTACGACGCCTACGTCAATATACAGGGTGTCTATGTTATATCGTACTGTACAATGGTGTATTGTACAACCTGTTATGCTATAATACCTGTAAGTATATATAGAGGTTCGGCAGTGCACAGTTAATACAAGCCGCGATTTCATCGTTCCTTTATTAACTGGCAATGGGCGACATAAAACCGCGCGACGTCAAATGAATTCGCGAGGACCGAGGACAATGGCGAACGCGACGCCGGGACGACCGTGCGGGAGCGCGAGCGTTTCGCTCAATGGAATTATCCGGCATTATATAAATCGCGCCGTTGTAAATAAACCATAGCCGCGCAACGGAATTAACCAATGAATAGGGACTTTGGTGTTTACGGTACTGGCTCCCAATGCTCTTGCGTATATTTACTTCAGACTTTTATGCATTTTCTCTTTCACTCGCTCCCAGTAAGACAGACAAGGATGCAAAAGGTTGTCGACGCAATTTTTTTCTTTTTTTTTTCGAAAATTCTTCAAGAAAAAATTGCGAACATGTATCACCACAGTGTATATAGCGCCATCGTTACGTCATCGTTCCAAGGGCTCAGTGAGTCACTCAAACGGAAACGGAAGTTAATGGGAGATAGAAAAATGACGTTAAGATAAGATTATTGGTGTTTCCGGTAATTTTCAGTATACAGTCTGTATACTTGGGTAACCACGGTACACTTGGGCTCCCATGCTCGAGCTCCCCTTATAGTTTTGAGTGGCTATAAATCGGCAATAGGGGAGAGTCATCCATCGTCTCGATCGAAATGAACTTTGACCTCCTATTGATTAAAATTGAAAATGCACTTTTTTTTATAAAATCATACTCATTCTCGTTATTTATACTTTTTCTCAGGTGAGACCCATCGGATTTATCAAATTTGAAACTACGTGTGTATATATATTTTATATACGTACATACGCGTGCATATGACGCTGATAATGGCGATATACGCTGTGAGCGCTATATGGTGCGATAGTTTCAGTGTAATTTATTATCACACTCGACCGAAGTAATAGGAGTCTCGTGTATTTCTCAAAGAATTATAGGTAGCGTGTGCTCGAGATATACTATAGAATTTTGAAAAAAAGAGGGGGGGGGGAATTTCTCCTCAAATATTAATAACAGTCAAAGTTGCCCGGAAATGGTAAAAGGGGAAAATAGCTGGTTTCCAAAAAAAAATAGTATCTCCAATTTATTAATTTTCGTATCACTCCCCATTATCGCCCATCATATTAATTTCTTATCAATTCAAATCGCATATTCGGTATAACACCCTCGCTCGATAATTTGAGACTAAATAATGCACAGATAAAAGCATAAAATAAAAAAAAATGCATTTCGAACAAAATATTACGCACTACCAAAGAGTAGAGTGGAATAAAAAAAAATTTTCGAAAACAGATTATACAAAATATTTCAACCAGTCTCTGCCCAAGTTGCATAGGACCTAATCGAGGTTCCTAAGAGCCGTCCTTGATACTGAATATTACAATTATGCAAGATCCGAGGATCCTTAGAATCTTAATCCAAAATATCATAGTGCTCGGAGATCCAAAAGGCCTTTTAGGGATGATGTTTCCAGGGTGCGAACATTTAGCCGAGACAGGGACACAGGGACGTAGTGGGTAGGGGTGACAGAAGGGGGGGACGTGTCTTGTAAGGTGATTACTATCGGGTTCAGCTTACAAATTGCTATAGCCATGGAGCCGCAGCACGACCTATGATATTCGAGCCTCTAGTCGCACGCCTTAGCCACCCTTTGTACAGCCCAGAAACAGAGTCCGGGAGCAGGCAATAAAGTCCCGTCCACACCGACGGATCCCCAGCTTCATAATCTGCAGCGGCTGTGAATAGGGTGTAAAGAGAAGGCCCATATACCACAGTCAGGAGTAGGGAGGGTAGGTAGGTATTATTATAAAATTGACAGCGCCTGTACATTACGCTGAATTATCATTATCAAACGTTTCTCACCCCTCACGTCAATTTCCCTAGTTACTTTTGGGGAGGACGATAATTCCCTATAATCCCCTTATAATATTACCAGGACCCTTCACGAGCCTTGGAGTCCCTAAGCTAGAGCAAGTGCCACTTCTTATTATCTAGGCTCGCGCACGTGTTATCGTGCGCAACTGGGATGTGACACGATGGTTCTTTATGGGGGTGAATTACGAAATATACGAATATCTCAGTACTGTACAGGGAGTCGGACTCTTACACCTTTTTTATTTCAGTAACTTTTCAAGGTAACGAAATAAATTTACCTTATGAAATTATATCATTCGCGCGTAATCGTCGTTACGGGACTGGGTTGAATTTTTGGGTATTTTTGCTCAAATTCAGAATCGAGTCTTCCGCTCGTCTACGAGTCTACTCATTATTCTCATCTTGCTTCCAGCCTCCATGAGAAAATGTATACGAGATCTCGTTCGGCCTGTCGCTGGAGGCCGAAGTCTAGCGTTGATTCGGGTTCGCTCTGAAAAATGTTCCCGGGTTCGATAAAGCACGAGAAACGGGAAGGTTAAGGTATACCGGGTGAGCGAAGACGGAAGCTCGCTGAAGGAGTGGATCGACGAGGGAAGGTCGGAAGGTTGGACCGGAAGGACCTGGTGGTAAATCGTACCTAAGAAGGAAGCAAATAGGTCAGACATTACGTTCGAACCTCCCCGTCTTACCTAGCCCAGAAAGCTTATCATTCAAATCCTTATCTACCTTCTACCTACTGCCTTCTTCCCTTTTCACCTACCGCTTCAACCTCGAAGACTCCAAGGACAAATAGCACCTCATCAACCTTCCCGCAATTCCGTAAAACGGCAAAACCTGGATTTTCGAAATCACCAAACGAACATCCCAACCCGCTACTCGTTTTCAAATCGAACCCGGCATACGTCTTTACGAAACGTGATAATAATGCAAATTACACCTACCGCCTAACCCGATCTTTACTCCCAGTTTCCGCCGTCGACATATTTAACGAAGAGATAGAGAAAAAAGCAAAAAATCTACATCCAAAAAAAAGATGTATCCAGATACAGTGCTTCTAACAAGCACCAAAGAAAATAGTCTTGGTCAGTTTATTTCAAACAAACTTTCGCGCCTGACTGTACGCTATAGCGTAGCATATGGCGCCATGGCGCAACTTTCCCGATAAATTCTGCATTACGCAAAGGCCGCAAAAACCCGCACGCGATCTCCTCCCCACCCCCGCCACTCATTCTCCAAATCTTTCGTCATTCGTCCCTTTCTCACCCCCTGCCTCTCACCCTCCACCACTGTGACCCCATGACCCTCCCTCCATTTCCATCCGTCCGTCGTGTCAACCCTCGGCCGATTCTCCTGACGTAAATACTAAAGAAAATCCAAGCCGTAGCTTCTCTGGTCACTTATTTAGAGCCGACTATAGGCCTGGACTGAAATTGTGCGACCCTGGACACCTGACATCCACGTCCGACAGACGGGGACACCATTATTGGCAGCCACGAGGAAGATCAAACGTCATTTCCACAAATAGGTATATTCACGCGCCACACACACAGTGCGATATCAGTGGCCGTTATCATTTTTATCTTTTTACTTCCCACCCCTCGCGGTCACTTATTCCCCACTGAATTGCTCCTTCGTATCGGACATTTAGCCGTCCTTAGAATACGTATGCACGCCCACGTAAACGTATACGGAAAAAGGCTCGTTTCCGTAAACCGTGAAAATTTCATTTAATCGAATTTTTTATTTTTACACTAGGATTATTCCTCGTACCACGATCCGATCTTGGGTCCAATTGACTTTCGATATCCCGTGTGAAAATAAGATTACCTTTATTTTGTAAATACGTGTCTGACAAGACGTACCCGTTGATTCTGTTGACTCAAACGGAAGCCAATCGATGACGTGTCTCTAGAACTTTCCAGATAGATATCGCGTGTCGCGTCCTAGCAATTAAGCGGCAGCCACTTCCGTAAAGCAGCCCTCTCGCATTTTCCTAGCGATTGGCTATTTTCCCTGAATGTTATCTTACGGGAATACTCGTACGTGTGTACGTAGGATACGGGCACAGTGCCGTATGAAACTGCAAAGGCCCCTGGGGATGCAATTCAATTATTTCTCGGTACCGAATCGACTGTTTCTCATTGCACAAAGGGAAAGTCACTCGAGCGCGGATGCGCGCGCATAAATAATTTACTTCGCTAAGTATCGCGACGTCCCAGGCGAGTCTCGCAGTTGCGTATTTCACGGGACACGGAAGTAACGGGAAAATAACGTTAACGACGGACGTGTCTTTTTACGGGACGATCGCGATTTGCGCGGCACTCGAAACTTTGCGTGGAAGAGAGACGGAGCATTTAGAATTCTTCGAATTAAAGTACGGAGACGATTGTGAAATTATCATAATAATGATTTTCAGCTTATCTCAAAAGTACCAAGAAAGAAAGAGGGATGCCAGGTAGGATAGTAAACGAAAGACAGAGAGGGAGACCATTTACGGGTTTACGTGGAAAATGGAAAATCGAAGAATTTCATAATTCCCGCGTAAATCGAAAGCACGCAGTGGATTAAGTGTGAGGGATGAGAGAGGGATATATTCAAAGAGAGATAAACGGGGGGAGGTTGAAGGGGGGGAGGGAGAAAGCTGTTGCACAGAGTGACGGGAGAGGGGGTCGTGACGTAGATCGATAGAGAGCACGATCGATTTTCGACGATTTGCGAGAGAGAGAGAGAGAGAGAGAGAGAGAGAGAGAGAGAGAGAGAGAGAGAGAGAAGAAAGAGAGAGAGAGAGAGAGAGAGAGAGAGAGAGAGAGAGATA
>JARQTJ010000359.1:104139-248563 GCA_030142635.1 Trachelus troglodyta
AGAGAGAGAGAGAGAGAGAGAGAGAGAGAGAGAGAGAGAGAGAGAGAGAGAGAGAGAGGAGTAAGTGCACAAGAAGAGGTAGAGACGAGGTAGAAGGCAAGAGGGATGGAAAGTGTGCAAGGTGGGGCTAGGGGTTGGAAAATGTTGGGGGGGAGGGGGGAGGGGGGGTAGTAGAATTTACTCGTCGGGATTTTGGGTGGGTGAGTCAAACCCGTCGATTGCACCGATGCACACGTACCAATGCGTATATGCAAGTGGGTGCAGCCTGAATGAAGGGGGCCGATTGGGCAAGTCCATCCGTGATTAAATTTGGGGCGATTCGTGGATTTGAAAGCTGCCAGTGAATTTCCACGAGAATTATGGGGTCCCAGGCTCCATGGGCTGTCTGGCTACACTAACCACGTGGGATTTAAGGGTGAAAGTTCGAATGAAGCTATATAGCTCTGGGGTTAAAGGTTATATAAGATGGGGAGGAATGGACGGGGGGAAGGTGGGGGGAGAGAGGGGTCAGGGGACGTGCCGTAAAATGGTAAAGACGACATTCTGGAAAAATATGTTATATTGGTTCATCCCCCCTCCCCCCCCCCCCCCCAGGTTACTGCCAAAGAAACCCATTTTGGTTGCGTGAAATGATTTTCCTGTACGACGACCGTCCGTTTATGGGAACTGCATTGGAAATGCATTTTTTTACTTTGAGAAAAATAATTCAACTTTTTTCTTCTCATAATTGCATACGGTTTTTTGAGTATACAACTATCGCCAACAATTTATATTCATCGTGCGAATTTTCGACGGCGCGCACGTGCATGCCGGGTAATTAAAAATATTAATAGAATAATTGAGATGCATCGTTATCGTGACTGATAACGCAGCGAGCGATGAGGTTGTGCATAAATGAAAATAAAATGTGTTACAGCACCGGTGAATTGAATGTATCGGGAGGAGCAACGTATGACGTGTGACGTGACGTAATACTTTTGAGGAATGTCATAAGTTTGTCGTTAAATTTTGATAAGAAAAAAAAACATCTCTACGATGAATCACCTCGAAAATGAAAAAAAAATTCCTGGACTACGTAACGCATTTGCCATTTCTAGTAATATTTTTTCTCGTGTCGCGTAAATCAGCGAAACAGCCTGAAAATCGAGTGCGGAATGCACGGGCTCATAATTAGAATGTGACGGATCATTCGCTGGAGATAAACGATCGTGCGGATACGCACGGATCCACGGCGATAAATTACGAGGTTACGATAGTGGAAGCAAATAAAAAAATTTTTTTATATACAGAACAAAAGCAAAACGTACCAAAAATCCAAAAGATTGGATACACGTTTTTTGGCTGTACGCGGTTAAGATACAATATGCTGCCGAGCATTAGAGCGCAGGATTGCGTCTGAACAAAATAATAAGCCGATAACTCTTCCTTTCCCTCGAGTCTTCCCTTTAAACCAAATCGAAAGGGTTCTTCAGCGGATCGGTACCTACGTAACTACAGGAGATCCTCCACGGCAGCTTACCCAGGGCATCGGGAATTATCTGTATCGGTAGCCGGAGTCGCCTCGTGACCTTGAATCGAAAAATCTCGTGACAATATATCTGTATCGTCGTACTGCAGTACGTTGCAGGTGCAATAGAGTGCAAACTGCATTTTTCCAATTTCGAGCAAAACAAAGGATACGTATACGTTAGCCGAAGCAAGAGCCTGAAAATATTTTGAAAGTGCTTCGATCCCGGCGAATGGCGCCAGATAGATATTACAGGAAAGCGCCGGATATTACTTTCTGGCTGGGAAGCTTTATATATAACCGGCGATATAGGGTGACACCAAGTAGAGCCAACCTCAAATCCTCTTCCGAAGAAAGATTACTAGAAATTACTAGAATAATTTTTTTACAACATCCCAGGCCCTTCCAGCGACGTCCCCACCCCGGTGGTACTCGCTTAAGGTCAAGTGGAGATACTCTCGAACTTTCCAGACTGACGTTGCATCGAGCGAGCGTGAAATGAGCGGGAGCCATTTTGAATTTGAAGCAGGTACAAATTAAAGCAGCACAAAAGTCAAAGGTCGCCATTAATGCGCACAGCCACTGTTACCAGTACTTGTTACGTAGTGAAGTGGAAGTTGGATGGTTAAAGCTTGAGGTCAGTAGGAGGCGCCTGGGGGGAGGTCAGCGGAGCGAAAAGGTTAGGTTTAGGGTTTATGGTATAATGAAGTGAAAGTGAAAAGGGTGAAAGGAACGTGAAAGTTAAAAGTCAAACGAAGCCCAAAAAGGTGGATGGTGTACTACCTAAAAGTTTACGTCCCAGTCAATTCTTCCGCCGATGCACAGAGAGGCGGAATGGATAGGTGGTGGCTGGTTTTTCGATTTATACACAGGGTAGAATTTTAGGATAGAGTTTTGAAAAATGGACGATAAAAATTATTTTGAAAATAATAATCTCGGGGTATATTGTCATTATCGTTATATGCAATATGGTAAAATTTTTATAGTTAATTTTGCAACAATTTTTTTCCCATACAATTCTCCCTATACGGATTTACGTGAATCAAAAGTGCTACTGGATAGGAGAAATTGTAAAGTATTATGACTGCATTGGATATGTAATAGACATCTTATGGGGAAAATAGAAATGTGACCTAAAAATATATTATAGGATATCCTTATACTTGTGTTATAAGGGATCGCACGCACGCAGGCACTATGACGTATGTGTGTGTAAAACGAACGAGGTATTCCTAAAATTACGTAATTTTCATAAATCTTCGTAATCCCTTTTAAAAGTCGGACACTGACCCGGGTAGCTGTATGCGTGTGTAACACGTATATCATACGGACAGACATACGAGACGCGTCGGAAATTCTAGGTTGAAACACGGAAGTCACGTGATTTGTGGCAATTTCAAGTTCGATGCGTTCTCCCTGCACGGCTCGGTTGGCGTTATTCGTATTTATGGGGACACGCCGTATAGTATACACAGCTAATTCCCATTTACGTACACGTGAAAGCAGCTTGATGGAGCAGGGAGCCGCGTGAAAAAAAAATTCCCCAGAGAGTAGCGTGACGTAATCTAGGGGATGAAATTTTGAAACTGACACGCCTAACGTACGTTCTATGGGAATAACTTTTTTTTATTAATTTTTCGCGCAAATTTTTATATTCCTGTTACACCTACTTTTCGTCGTTACGTTGGTAGGCCTTAATCGGAGTGAGAGTAAGTACTGTATGCTTATACTTTCACGTGTGACGAGTATCAGGAAAACGAGACTACCAAGATGTGGAAAAAAAAAGAACTACGCTATACCGAACAAACGATCGTTAGGAAGCTAGGGACTTTTCTTTTTAGTGGATGAGTAACAATGAATTGGCTTTACTAAATTTTTGCCGCCGTTACTCTTTTTTTTTTCTTACTATTCCCATTTCATTTGCATATATCATTAATGTCTTTCCGGGTTAATTCGAGTCGTTCGGGCGGAAAATTTTCAGTGTAATAAAATTTCCCTAGACGCCCAAAGTCCTTGTTCGTATTTTCCACCGCAAAGTTTAACCAATTGAAGCGCGGGTCTAGGGAAATTCTCTCGTTCCCTGGTAAAATCAAATTATTATAAGCGTCCGACAATTCGCCCATTTGCAAATCCAGGCGAATCCTTTGTTCGGCTATTTTAATTTAAAATGAACATCCTGCTTCACCCCTACTTCACCAGATACATACATTCACGAAGTACAGCGCCCTTTGATCGTTGAGATAACAATAGTCGTATAGGGATTTTATTTTTACCCTCTTTTTCCTTACGTACGAATTCCCTTTGTAAATTTCTAGTAACTTTTATCCATGTTTTTTCGAACCACCGCCCACCCCCCTACCCCCTTCCCACTCCACCCCTCCCGCCGCTAATTGTTGGCTCGAAACTTTTGTCAAGAACTTCTTACTAATTGTCGGACGTAGTGAGTTCATTTTTTAAATGAAGAAAAAAAACCCTATAATGTATCACGATTAATTTACAAGCGACAGTGTCGCCACCATATACTCTGCTCTAGCGGCGATCCGTTACAACTTCACTTGCTATTGTATCTTCTTGTATTTTCTCGAAGAAACTGGTGGCTTTCAATTATCGTCGACCCTGACGGCATATGGTGCAATATTAGTTGGCAGAGGGAAAGGGAGGAGAGGAGGGGGAAGAGAGGGGGAGGGGGAAGACAAGAGAAAGATCCGCTATTTTACTTGCCCGGGGAAAATTTTTCTTTGCCTCTCCATTCACTTTTTTTCTATAATATACACATCTGGTTCGAATCCCCTGACGTAATAACGAAAGCACCGCTCATAATTTCTTTGAGAAAATTGATCTACGCAATTAAAGCAAAGGGGCGTTGCTAAAAAAAAAATAATAATAATAATAATAATTCGTAAAATTGGTCCGCTGAAAGTTACCGTAAGGTATTTTTATTTCGTTACCAATCGTATTGGCGGATATTGACAAAATGTATTTGTAAAAGGGATGATTCCAAAAATTCCTCCCCTCAAGGTAAACCCTCGTCAGGCGCATCGATGGGAGATATCTTGCGCTATTTCACGACCACGCGGACACTGCGAATGATTTATGTTTTATTCGTTTTTTCGTATGTAAAATCAAAATACGAATTTTCCATGGCAAAACTCGGTGGTTCCGCTTTCCAATTTTTCTGATTCCCCTCGTCGTGCTCGCCGGCAACGGGCGAGGGGTGCCAAATCCTTAAACGAGAGAATTTAGGTGGAATCCCTATTTTTCCGAGTCAACAATCCGCGAAAAATGCCGAATCGAGAGGCACCCCCTGTGAAATTTGACTTTTTGCTTCCCTTTTTCCTTTTGCTTTACTTCGTATTCTCTCTGTCATCAACCCTCCGTATCCATGAGCACACGTGCGACCGGCTGTACCCATATCCACCCCGATATACCAACGTAGACGTAGGAAAGTGAAACAGAGTGAATTTTTCTTTTGAGGTTAGGTAGCAAGGGTGACTGATGGCCAATCGAAAGGTAGATCGAGAAACGAAAGGGATGAAAAAAGAAAAACGAGGGTTAAAAGAGTACTTCCGTGCAGGGATACGAAAAAAAAAAAATGTTCAAGATCTTCCTTTTTTATCGTTTCCACTATCATCCCCATTTATATTTTTCGCACCCATATCCAAACAACCCCCCACGCATATTAT
This sequence comes from Trachelus troglodyta, assembly GCA_030142635.1. Lineage (NCBI taxonomy): Eukaryota > Metazoa > Arthropoda > Insecta > Hymenoptera > Cephidae > Trachelus > Trachelus troglodyta. The sequence continues at coordinate 109,330 of JARQTJ010000359.1, forward strand.
CGTTCGCCTAGGACAATATTGTTTCTAGCCTGTTTTTTTTATCTCTTTGCCCGCGAAGGCTTTTGCATCCCTCTGCTGATCGTGGGGGATGATCGCCGTCCGACGCCTCCGAAGGGGGATGAAAACACGTGTCACGACTCCCACGTGACATGAAACGCGTCCCACGTAATTTCAGAACCTTTTCCTCTCTGCTCTCGCGTCTATAGTTATTATTATCGGATACGTAGTCACTTTTATTAGAAAAAAATGCGAAATTTATTAAATATATTTAAGATAAAAAGACACTTCTTTCCTGATGCCTGCGGATCGAATGTATTTATATTAGAAAGAGAACAAAAAGATTTTCTATTTTCATGGACGCTCGAACGTCAGAAAAAGATATTCTTTACCTTCATCCCTTACGTTGGTAACAAGGATAAATATAAAAATCCATCTCCCGAATTCTCGTTCGCTAACCTTACTTCCACCAATTATTTTTTCATACTCCCCAGTGAGACTTAGTCGTATACGAGGGGATGAAAAAAAAAAAATAACTTCCCTGGACCGTTATCGAGGATTTTCTCATCGTCGTAAAATTCCGGTTGTTTTCGAGTTGGTGCTGAGCCGCTGAAACCGTACGATGAGGTTGTAGATACGCACGAGGCCGGCGTGGATGTGGGTAAGTGACAAGGAGAGCCAGGAGCGTATAGAAAGGGGGCTAGCGATTCACTAGGGATTTTAAGGTATAACGAAGAAAGAGGCCCAGGGACGGCCAGAAGATGGAATTTTAATGGCGAAAGTGCCCTCCTATCTTGCACCCCATTTCTCGGCGCCACTTAAAACATCCTGGGAATAGCAAGCAGCCCTTTTCTAAGCAACCCCTCTTATACAGAAGCACCTACTACCACTAGCACCCACCTATCACGCTACTGGCCTCGACCATCCCCCTACGTTATCCTGAACTTTTTGATCCTTACGTATCACCACTACTCTTACATTTTTCTGGCTACTGATACACGCATGTATATACGTATGTGCGTGCAGGGTGCGACAACCGGCTCGAAATAGCTCGTAGCAATCTACCACCAAAGATGCTCAACACGGCTTAAAAAAAAATTGGTAAAATCTCAAGACAACACGCTTATTGGTTTGCTTAATCGAATTGATAAGTTAGCGAGAGGTTTACTTATTTTCTGAAAATTTTTTTTCTCATTATTTTAGGAAAACCACAAGAAATTTCATCAGCGCGCAATACCCTACACGACGGGAGAGCCGAGAAAGAAACAATCTCATTAAGGATCATTAATTACCTACTCAAAGCTTTAAACGGACGCGTTAAAAAAAAGGGACCTAAAACACCAAACAATACATAAGAAACGTCCGTAATATATAAATCAAATTTTTTGAGTAAGCGAGACACCTGGCAAAGATCGTGCAAATATTGAAAAAAATTTTTTAAATTCGGTATAGCAAATGAAGATTTTTACCTGATTTAAATAAAAATATACGAAAGGCTTTCGGCTGTCACCCGGAAGCCAGTAAGGAACGAATTACCGGTTTATCGAAAATTTTCGAATTTTATGGTATATGCGACCTGGCTGATACTTTGGTCGTAGACTTCGACGATACCACAACCTAACCTAACTTTACCTAGTGACTTTAGGATCGGTTAGTAATTGGCAATTACCCAGGCGAAGAAGTGTCCAATAAAATTAGACAATCTCGTCGATCCCACTCTGATTATTCCGTTCCGACATGGCTACGAGTATCACGTGACTTCCGTTCTACTATATCGGACGGCACTTTATCAACGTTCCAATTATTCCCCGTCATAACTCTGTCAGACCTGCGCGACCTTCGAGCCCACCCAGTATATAGCTACTGCTACTACCTATTACCTCTCTACCAGCAACCCCCCAGTAGGGACCCAGTAAGAGCGAACCCTATCGCCCAATCGCCCAATCGTCCAATCGCCCAATCGCCCTAGTGGTACCAACCGTCACGCGTTTACGAAAATATCCCGACGCCATCTATACTAATATTATATTACTAGGACCCTCTGCTGTCAGTTGGTATGCCGAATGAAACCGAGAATCAACCACCGGAACTATCGCGACCAATGCGATGGGGAATTTTTAGCTAAAAAATTTTGTATACTCGTAAACGAATAATGGTGAAAAAAAAGTCCCTAGAAATTAAATCTCCCGCCAGCCTATTCACCGAGTGCTCGTACACTGGCCAGATCTACTATACGTATGGAATACCTACGAAATGGCGAAACGGCGCGAACGGTACTAACGATGGTAATAATAACACACAATAATGATAATAAAACTAATTAATAGAGCAGACTAATTAATAGGACGTCGAGCACTATTGCACGGCATTAAGATTGAGAGTAATGATAATGCGACTGGTAACAACAATGGCGGCCGAATGTTCCCGCGATAAGAGTGAAATGAATTGCGGAGTAAACGAAAGATGAAAATTGGGGAAAAGGGGGTAAGCGAAAAACTGACGGAACGTTAAATCGACGAGAATTAAATATCGGACGGCGACAAGTACTCGGATCCGAGCCCTAGTGACTTTTTTGTTATTTGGTTATTTTTTCCCCTTTTTCTACTAGAAAAATCAAAATATCCCAGGGGTCAGCTAATGCGCCCGCCATTTCTACAGTAATTTTGCCACTCGATTTTGCCGGGTTATACGAGTGAACGGAGTTCAAAGGTCCGTAAAGTCCAATAAAGGGATCGCAAAGGACTTCGATGGACGTTCGAGTAAAGGTTGGGTTAAGGTTCTTCATCGCAAGCTCGAATAATTCGGGAAAAGACTTCGGCTGGCTTTAAAGGCAAACGAGACAAGTGGGGATAGAAGTGAGCCGTTCACGATGGCGATCGAGGGAGAAAGGTGGGACATTTCTAATCGCGCGAATAATTTCGATCGAAATTCGTCTGCCCCATCCCACTCCTCTTTGTCCATTTTCGCGTTCCGTCCCTTTAACAGCCACTTGGATCAATATTATTCAAGATGGGACTGTACAAAGGTGGTATCGCCAAAGGCCAATTGTTATTTGACTAAATATATCAATGGCTTCGAAAAAGCCACAAGGATCTAGGGACTTTGGAATTTCCACAGTGTCGGCTTGGGACCTGTTACGACTATACAGGGGATATATTTAGCGAAGATTTAAAAAAAAAGTTCTCTGGCCAATGCGCGATTTATAGCGATCATACTAATTCCTAGGGATTTTTTTTTTCACCGGCAGCAAATTTTCACAAAATTTTTGGCTCGGCAGATGTTCCAGAATTCTGTGAACCCGTTATATCGGCTACCCTTGGGTGTATATTAAGGCAGTGATGATAATTTAATAAAAAAAAAAAGTCCCTAGATGGAAAAAATATCCGCAGCGGGTACGTCACATAGGGATTACCGTACGCTAAGAGGAAAAGCCACGTTTTACCGGTGGAATAAAGGTCTCCAGATCTAATAAGAGTGATGGACGGCCAAGCTCTACCGATAAATCATACGGCCCTGGATCTCGTAATCTCGACCCTAGTCTTTATTCACCCCAACTCGATATCCAACGGCAAGTCTGACTCCCCGCCGACGGCGGCAACTACCTATGTCTCTGACATACACGGAAAAAAAGGAAAAGAAAAAAAAAGAGCGGAGAAAAAGTCATTTTGCCATTTTACTTTTTCAATTTTCTACGTCCCGCGCGATCGATGACATCCAAAGGGAAATCCCGATAAACCGATAATCTGGATGAAAAAAAGTCCACCCCATTTTAATTAATCTCGATAAATGTGATCATCCTTTGATCAATCGTTAGTGAAAACATTTTTTTAATAAAAAAAATGAAGAATACGATCCTACCAACGATCCTTGTAGATTATTTAAAAATGATCGAACGTTCAAAAAATCGTCCTAATCACCCCACTGGCCGATCTTAATCGGTAAAAATCATTCGTTACGTACTCCAGTATGGAGAGCAAAAGGATACACAGGCAATAGACAAAATGGTTTAAAAATTTCTTCGAGATCGCTGAACAGGAAGTACCCCGATATCACATCCGAGAAAGAAACTCTACCTTACCGACGGAACATGGACGAGTAAAAATCCTTTTTCCCAAGGGGGAATTAGCTGAGCTCATCCGGGATTATGAGATCCTCGAGGTAAGGCAAGTACAAAGCAAGGAAGCCGATAAAATCTAATCGTAGCCATTTTTTTTCTTTCGTACCCCACCAGCACCTACAACCCAGACAGGATAAAGAGGCGCTCGTAAAAATCCCTAGGATCATTTCCGATCTCATCGAAGAAGATACATTTCTTCCTTTACTTCCTTTTACCCCCCGACCAACGAATACTCCACCATCTTTTTTACTTCCTTTCATCTCCACGAATCTTCAAAAGACCGAACATCATCCGCAACGCGCGAACTTTCTTTCTCATCGTGAAAACTTTTTTTTTTCTATCTTAATGGCCGATTAATTGTTTCCGAGCGAATGAGACTTTTCTTTTATTCTTCCATATTTTCTTTACATTCTTCTCTTGCTGCCTGCACGTCTCCTCCCTCTCTCTCTCTTTCTCCCTCTCTCTCTCTCTCTCTCTCTCTCTCTCTCTCTCTCTCTCTCTCTCTCTCTCTCTGACTCTCACGTGCGATTTCGAAAACACTCGTGAAATCGGAAGCGCTTTACATGCAAACAGCTTTTCCCCAAGGTGCCCCGTTGCGCCATCTACACTTTTGATATGAAACTATATTACCGTGAAAACAAACGCAAACTCGAAAAGCACAAGTTTCCCTCAAGTATTTTCTAATAGGGACGATAGAGCGGAAGTTCTCATTGAACACTATTGATTAATACACAACGGTGAGTACGGAGGGTAGAGACAAGTGAAGCAGAGTGCAAATACGTTGATAAGCACACAGTGTATCAAGGTCGCTTGTATCAGGAGTTAACGAAGAAGCGTAAAGAAGATTTTAGAAATTGTAACTGTGCTTCACGAGAAGGGGGAATCCCCTTTTTCCTTGGATCCCTTCGAAAATGCACTAGGGGTAATCCGAAAGATTTCCATGTCAAATAAACTATATACGATCCGCACTCGTACCTCCTCTGTGCTTTGATTAATTTTTTATACAGCCACCGATTAATCAATCAAATTTTATTATCAGCTGTGATTCCGTCGATTTAAGCAAACTAGCAAGTTTACTTGACACTTAATAGACAAGATAAAAATTGACGCAACTTATTTTCATGTGTAACAAAAATCGCTGATTCACATCCAGAACGTCAAAAACTTCAATAATCTGAATTTGTAAAAAAAACCAAAATAAAAAATCACCATACAATTCTCAGCTGCATGAAAATTGAAATTTTAATCGAATAACGTGGATCGTCGTCCTTCTTAAAAATATCTCCTGAAAAACTGCGAGTCGCGTGACTCTACGTAAATTTGGTGTAAAACCGCAGAAAGGCGGAAACGTCGCCGGCCGTACTGGCAGCGACGCATATTTCGGCTCGTCGAACTTCCCCAAAATTGACCACTTGTGGATCGGGCTTTAGGGCCAAAGCCGCGACACTTCCGGGAGGTACGTAAAATTAAAACACGTCCCAGCCGCTCAACGTACGATTTATGAAAGTCCTTTTGATCCTTCGAGAAGTTAAGCGGCAACTGGTAGAAAGATCGATAGCCAATTGGATCGATTCGATAATTAACACCTTAAAAGCTAATTAAACATCACGAGTCGACGAGATCTCGACTTGCCGTCTTTCCCTTTTTTTTTCCACTGCCGACTTTTATTTTCTCATATGGCAGATATGAGGAAGAAACAGAGAAAGAGCAGTTGGAGGAAAAACAAAGAGAAAGAATTAGAAAAATAAAAGACAAAAAAAGAAATATAGGTTGCCATATTTCACCCGTTAATTTTTTTTCTTTGCTTTTTGCCGCTTGCCCCTTTTTACCCTCGGCGCTATATGCCCAGGACGTTGTATCCTCTCGGTCACCTCGCCCTCACGCAACCGGCAACCTTGCCAACCTAACCTATTAATTGTGGCTGACGTTTTAATCAAGTGCGCTTTAATCAACTCCAAAAGGACCTTTTCTGCTCCCGCGGATAATTATACTTTTGGAAATGAACAAGAGAAAGAAAAAACGGAGCCCACTTGTCACGGCCGATGAGAATAAGCATAACGGGACGAGCGAGTCTAAATTCTGTGTCCACGAGTGAAAACCAAGTGAGACGGAAAATTTGTCAGTGATAATTAAACGAATTAAAAGCCGCCGAAGAGAAGGAGAAACGATCCCACGAGACGTTTTATGCACGTCTGGCTGAAAATAATTTTTATTAACATTTTTTGAGCTTCGACAAGTTTTTAAACGAGGCCACCATTTTTTTTTGGTTGTTTAGTGTACTTTTTTTTACGTCATTACGTACCGGTAACACTGAAAATTGCATTTAATTCCAAAAATACGTACTCGAGAAAGCTTCGTTATTTTGTTTGGTTGGGAGGATGGGTGAGCATTGGGGGATCAAAAGTTATCCTGGACTAAATTCATCAAATTGCTGTTTTTCGGGACGCTCAGTAATTTCGTTAACGATATACGGATTGACGGATTCGCAGAAAGTCCTCGGAGAATCCTTTCGTGCAAAAGTGACGTAACGAAATGTATCGAAAAAAGTCTCGAGCGACTTTTGTCGGTTTTTCGCGATGCTGATTAGTCGAGTGACGCTTGTGAATTTGGTGTTTTCGACAGGTTGGATTTTGACAGCTAGCGGCACGAGAGATATTGACAGGTGTCAAATGAACAGAAACGTATGGCTGCGCGAGAATTTTAGTTATGTCGTTGATGGTTGATACGAGGGTATGAAAGTTAATGCTTTGGTTTATTGATGAAAAGTTAATTGAATACAGAGGAAGCTGACTGACTGATTTATAAAAAGATGGGTTCCGGCATCGATTAGAGAAAAAAAAAGGAGATTTTTCATAAAACCCATCTCCCTCTCGCTGTCTTTATCGAACTGATAGAAAGTCCAGTGGAGTCTCACGAAAAAAATGAAATCGCACTTAAGAGAATGAAACTATAAAAATTTAGCAAATATAAAGAAAACGTAACATCGAAAATTCGTGAAAATTCACGTTAAATGACCCGGAAGAAATCACCAGACTAATTTCCTTGATTAGCGTCCGAGGACTTTAACTTCCGCGAAGCAAAACTGCCCGAATCTCGCCAATCGTGAAATTAGGAATGAAGCAGAGAAAAGCGAAAAATAGAAGAGGAAGAAGAAAAGTAAAAGATAACGATGCGTTTAGAAGTGTCGATCGCAAAATAAGAGGAAACGGTGATTGGACCCTCCCCTCTTCACCCGATAGTGCGATCGTGATAACTCGACGGAAAAAAAGAAATGACTGTCATAGAAAGTAAAGGCAAAATATATTCTCTACGTTGTGAAGGCACCATAAGCCGGCACATTCACACAGAATCCAAGTGTTGCAAGGAAGGATAAACTTCGCAGCGCCCAGGGAGTCAGAAACTTTCCGAACCCATTGATTGTAGTTAAGAGTGTAGTTCAAACACTCGTTTGTCCCGAGGGTAGGTTAGGTTAGGTTAGATGCCTCGGACTAGTAGGTTAAGTAGTAGCTCTGATACTCGTAGCAGCAGCAGCAGCAGCAGAAACGGTAATGCCAGACAGGAGAAGTGGATTCCGACTCTGTTGGATGGTTCTAGAAGGTTCTGGAGGTATGGCTAACAGAAGAGATAGGAATGACGAAGGATGAGGGCAAAAGGTTCGATCCGAGACACGTGACCGGAGTACAAACCGGAACTGGAGGTTCCCTCGTCACTTCCGATTTTTCCCTACTCCATCTTCGGCTCCCCCGAGTGACTAGACTGTGGCGCCATCTTTGAGCGGATGATTATAAACCCTAGGGAAATTCTAGGATTACATTACAGGTACGGCGCACATACAGTTATAGTTTACATGTATCGGTCGGGTTACGATCTTCCGGCAATTTAAGGTTTACCACCAGAGGTCACTGGGGTGCACTCTTTGGTTCATATGAATCTGGGGAATTTTTTTCCTCCACTTCCCGACTACTTGACAACGTCGTGACGATTGACGATCTCTTGGGTAATTATGGTTCCTTAAGAAAAGTCGCGTTCGGAGGAACCAATTGGTGTCTTCGAAACTTTTAATTAACCTCAATATTTTTTTCATCAAACTCAATGCACTTTGAAAAACTGACATGCGACAGCGAGGAGAAAGAAGAAAAAACAAGTTGCTTAAGTAAATTTGCGAATTGGCGAATATACAAAGACACTAATTGCCAAACTCGTTAACGAGCTGCTGGTTGCGAATTGCAAGAGAACCGATCGCAAGGTACGGATGTCTCCGTTACGTAAGAGAGATACGAGAAAAGCTTGTATATGTTTCGAATTAAGTTATCGGAGGCGTCAAAATCGTTCCCTATGACTTTTCCCGATGAAACCCAAAAAAAAAGGAGAGAAAAAAATGAAGAAACAGAAAACCAACAGCCAAACGAAGCTCGTCCCAAACGAAACTGGTACAACCTTAATTGGCCGAAAAGTCCAGTGGTAACCTTCGACCCTACACCGAAGTTAACCTCTAAGTTAGCACCGATTCGATCAGCCATAGGAGGAGCCTCCTATCGAAAATCCAAGCACCGAGGGATGAGAGCTCACAGATTGGGCTGGTTTTTCTCAAGTAAGTAACTACCTCTTGGCCTCATCCGACCCAAGTCCACCACCTCCAGCCAGCCGGGATTAAGGAGTCCAGTCGCGGTCCAGGATAAGACCGAATAGCAAGGGATGCTGGAAGGTCCAAAATAGAAAAGGTCAATAACATACCGGATGATCTCGCAGCGAAGAAGTTCTCTCATTAGCCACCACTTGTTTTCTACCCCTTGGAGAATTTTTCCCATTCTCGACTGTGAAAGACAAAAATCAACCCCTTGAAGGCATAGAAGAAGAAAAAAAGATCCCATCTCATCCAGCGAGCATACAGCCCACGAGACAAGTTACTGGACCTCCTTTGAATCCAGGGAACAAAGATACAAGGTAATCGTTCATCCCCTGGACCAAGAAGATCAAAACAGACCTGACCTGCCCTAACTAATTAGTCCAATTTTCAAGATCGACGACACGTGACGATCTTAAACGAAAGATCAAGAAAGGATCTTCGTCGTGATCGAAAGATAGGAAATCCTGAACCGGCTAATCAATTTCAATGTTAATCGAGTCGAAGAGTGGACGGTCTCTTATCAAAAGGAATAAGATCGAACGTACGAGGCAAGAAGCGGCAAGAAAGAGCGAAGCAATTTGAATTAAGGAAGGAAATGAGAGAAAGGATCCAAGATGTCGACGACGGTACCAGGGAAATGTAGCAGCAGCATCCCCCCACTCCCGCTCCCTCTCTCTCTCTCTCTCTTCCAGGAAAGATACGTATTATTTATTACCAGCACGCCGAGAGATCCTCGTCGCGCTTCTAATGGATTGCAAGCAAGCCTTTCACTGTCCCGGCAGTATTATTCTCGACAAAGGCCCGAGCTCTAAATCTCCCTGCGAAACTTTCCGCCCGTTAGAAAGGGTTCGTCCAACAACCCAAAGTAGGTATTTTCGAAAGACAGACAAAAGTCTCACCATTCGCGTGCAAAGGGGCATAATCCTCGAGCACGCAATATAAAACAAAAATCTCTTTAAAAAAAAAACAAATATTCCAGACAATTTTCATCTCGATTTTATATCGCGAAATTTACTTCGTTTTTATCTCTCGCCGAAAAAAAAAATCATCAATTCCAATCCTATTTTGGCAAATATGTCTAGGGACATTTTTTTTCGTACGGTCAAACTGCGAAAATCACCCGAAACAGTTGTAAACGAGTAACGGCATCGAGAATCGTCCGCGCGAAATCTCTCGGGGGGAGGAAGGAGGAGGGAGGAGGGGGGGGGCTGCCTATGAATATTTAACTAAACTAATGATTGATGAGCTTGCACGGTTTCTATAGTGGAAACTGGCAAAGTGATGAATTTGCTCTGCCAGCATCACCAGCCCACAGATAGACTAAACCCGAACCGCTGCTTTCATCGGTAAAGCTTTCGATTCGGATGAATTGGGCGTAAGAAAAAATTAAATCGCCGCGGTACCAAGAAAGGTAAAAGGAAGAAAAAAAAGGGAACTCTATGGATACGACTACCTTCGAAAGGACATTGAAAAAAGAAAAAGATGCAAAGCTAAAAATGCAATTTCCCACAAGTGTGCAACAAGTCCCGTCGGTAGTTTGAAAGAAAAAAATAGCTATCGCGAAAAATATAAGAAGAATAAAAAGAAAAAGCCGCAACACAACGACGTTGCGTGTAAAAATGCAGTAGCGATAAAGGCGAGCAATAAGTTTGGAAAACGATCGAGTAAACTTCTAGAAGGTATGGCACTTCTCATTTAGGTTGGTAGCACTGGCTGAAATGTCTGGTAGTAGCTTGCTACACCCGCATTGGGTACCTAGTCCAGCTACATAGGTATATGTAACACAGCTTTTATAACAGGCTATACGGTGGTGCTGCAGGTATGGCTGTGTGTTACCAACAGCACAGAGCAATATTCTTAAGGCAGCCTGATACGTTGGTACCCGTGTAGGTTGTACACCTAACCTATTCTAGAGGCACGTATACGATACGACCGGTAGAAGGGGAGGGAGAGGAGGGGTTGGGAGGGGGGAGATAGCATACTGCACGATTCGTGAAAATGGTTGCTTGTAAGAAGGTGCAAAAGGTTGCCGTAAGGTTGGCCAACCTTCCAAGGTTTCTGGGCGAAGAAGGTGAGTTTCGGGAACTATGGAGATTGGAAGTCGTTCGCGGAAGAAAAATGAGAGAGAAGCGAAGAGGCGAGGGGAAAATGAATGAATGAGATTTCGCAAATTCATTTTGCAAAAACAAAGGGCTGTCACCTTCGTATACGAGGAAAAAAATTAAAAATTATTTCAACAGAGTTTTTGTGTATTCTGAATTTGCATATTAATTGCACATTATCGCGGTATATATTTAATTCCGACCTCGGACAAGCAACCTTGTCGGGGTTCGTAATTTGTATTTATTTTTGATCAATTATACTGGGTGTTCGTGTAATCGCGATCAGAGCAAATGGCAAAACGTGTATAAATTCTAGAGGGTAGAGTTTTGCGAATGAATTATCATTGGCTGGACCATTGTCTATTGATCTAATAGTCATTCGAACGAAATAGGACAAATGGAGCTCATTCGTTGTAATTAATTAAAGAATAGTGATTCATTAGCCAATCCAATGGCGGTCTAACCGTATCCCATTAAATGACGGTCTCCCATTTCGAAATGTCTGATCAGTCCCGTATCCGTTGCCCTTGGTCAATATACCAATCCATAAGGCAACCCTAATTTTTCATTGTTAATTAATAGAGAGCGAAGTGGGGTCTTAATTAGAAAGAAGAAGCAAATTACCCATTAGGCACTGGACCAAACGAGACCGTAACGTGTACGTTAAACGAAATAAAAATTACCAACGAGTAAATAAGTATCCCTATTTGGATGCGTTTGAAGTTAGCAGATCAACGACCAGCGGATCAAGAAATAAATGGGAGTACTTTTCGCGTGCAACTGATAGATCTATAAATCCTAATAGGTTTTAGCAATAGTTCTGGTCACTCGTAAAAAAAAACCGTATCAAAAAAAAATACCAACTTTACCAGCAGTGACTACGAGGACCCAACATTTCCTAAACTGAAATCCATCGGGCTCTATAAACCATTGCCAACGGTACTAAAAAAAATCCTGCTTACAATATAATTCCAAAAAGTCAACGAACACCATGAATCGATAGAATTTCGAATGAATTAAGTTGAAATTAATTTTGAAAAAATATCGACAAAACTTTCACGAAGTTCCTAGATACGACTTATACGTAAAACAGTGTTTCCTAGGGGATTTCCCCTAGATAACGACATTAATGTATCACGCGTATGCGATTCCGTTTGCCAAGTTGGTAGTAAGGTGGCAGAGTGTTACGCGAGCGTAACAAGTAATGAGGAACCCTGGGAGTTAAGGGTTGAAATGTAGTCCTGCCATTTGTCTCCAGTCCCCTTTCCATCTAGCTGCCAGGTAATCCCGGTGCGCCAGTACTACCAACCCTCGCTGAGGAATAGGTGCGAACTAGTACGTGACGAGTTTTCGCGACAATTTTTGTTTTTTTTTTCAACTCTAATCTCGTTACATACAGACTTCGCGACGCTTCGGTTAATCCGATAATTCCTTTAATTTTTGAAATTACAATTTTTCGAAAAAAAAATTTCTTCCGCTTCCTTCTTCCTTCACGAGACGAAGGAAACTCGTATTAAACACTATATCTATACTAGTGTCCCCGTTGACGGTATTTGAGCACAGTATGGTAAACATTAAAAAATCATTATAATTAAAAAAAAATTTACTCATATCTAGTGCCACACTAGGGGTGGTTTCGACGACACCGATATCCACCCTCCCGATACTTTCAACCCTTCAACCCCCCCACGTGCATAATGAAAGACGAGCACGTCTACCCATCGCCCGGTACGGTTTTTTTAATTAAGCACATGGCAAATAGGACAAATCACAGAGCTTCAGGCTGCAATCGATTGGCCGATCGTGTTTCGCTGCAACGAATTGCATAAGAGTTTCTGTCGCCAAGTATCACTGCCGAGTGCACGAGATCGGATGTAATCTACTTCGGTGACCTTTTGACATGGTTTTCTCGAATATGCAAAATTATAAATACGCGAAACTCAGAATTACATTAAAGTAGCTGCGAAGTCGTCGACACGTGGTTGGGAGATACTTGAACGGAATATCAGTAGATCCGATAACACACGAGACAAGTAGGTGGATGTAGGATTCGAAAAAAAATTAATTATCAAAAAAATATATCTCCTCGTCCTGGTACTCTATAGCGTCGAGTTCTGCTGACCTTCTCCTAGCTTTATGTATATATGCGGGTAGCCGGCATAGGCCCTTTTAATGAATGAGGGAATTCCCCTAGTTTGTACCGGAAGTTGTTTCCCAAGATACGCGCACCGTACTTAACGGCCGTCCAATAAATAAGAGCGGCGGTTGCACGGTTATATTTTAGCGGGAGGTTTGAATTACGGTTATTAGCGGTGAGTGCAGAGCCGTGTTAAAAAGCTCGGTAAAAAACAAAAAAAAAAGAAGAAAAAAGATATGCCGTCGTCAAAGTTTTTGATCGTACCAACGTGACCGGATAAAATGAATAAGTAACACGGTGTGTAATGCACGTAGGTGTTACTGAGAATTTTTCATGTTTTGAGTATTATTTTCTTCGGTTTTATTTCTTCTTTAATTTTATTCTCGCCCTTTATACAAAAAAAAAATCGGCGACGCTTATCGCGTGAATTATAACGGCAGACGATACGAGATAAGCGGATGATTTAAATTATCGCGATAACTATCGCGCCAAATGGCAAAATTTAACCCGCGACGCAGCGATCCATCCGGATTTCTTCGATCGTACTTCCATTTCCGGTCCCGTCACTTCCGATTTACTTCGTTTAAAGCCCCACGTGACGATAAATCCCGTGAGCTGACTGGCGTCGTTACGATTTTACGATACGGTCATCGATTTTTTTCTTTTTTTCGTTAGCAAACCTGACAGACATTCCTGATATAATCCTAATACCCGTAAACGTTAGTTTGCAGTGTAATAATTTTTTTTGGCACAATAAAAAATACACGCGACAATGTTAAAGCACGAATGTGGTCCGGAAGACCGGAAGTACCTGTCGCAATTTTTTTTTCCCGAACTAGTCTATTTTTCCGGTAACGGGACGACATTGTGGGAAAAGTCGATAGAGTCGATTTGCCAGCGAAGCCAAAGAGGGAGTAAAAGTGGACGTAAAAATATGATGTCGTATGGGTGAGAGAGAAAGAGAGGAAGAAAAGGAAGAGAAGCAAGGAAGGGAAGCGACCAAGAGTAAGGAAAATAAGAAAAAGGAGAAGAAAGAATAAAAAACATGAAAGCGAATCAAACTTCCCGCCAAGATTTATGGGAGTTTAGAGCTCGACGATCCATATGTCATGCGGCGAACCGGGCGACGCCATTGGTCGATCGGAACGGGAATTGCAAGAAGCAAATTTATGGTTTTGCCGGACGCGCGTGGCTAAAGTTATTAGAACCTGTGAATTATTCGAAACGTCCTGTATCGGCAGATACCCGTCTTTTTTCTCATCCCGTCTTCGCACTATTTTGCCATTTCAATATTTCAATTCGAAAATCGTACCGCGAAAGTGACTAGGGAATTTTTCCAAAATCACGATGATACCACTGCTATAGAAAATCTAGTGATATTCTCGTAGATCGTATTACTCGGGAACAATTATGCCTCCCGGTGATATAGACCTTTCGGGTTCTCTGATGCTTCAAAGATATTCCCCTAGACCAATAGAACCGAAGTCCCTAGGCTCCATTCATCCGATACTACCTATAGCAAAGTTTCCCTAAGAATTCTATTACGACGTTCCCTATTGCAAAGTTCTATGGGGAAGTTCGATTGGTCAGAATTGTTAGCAGGTCTACCAATCACCGGGAACCAATTAAATTTGACCGAGGGAATGATGCTGGAGAACTTTGAACTTAAAGGACCCTTTAGCCACTTTAATCCGTTATAACAGTCCGCCAATACTCACCGCGTAAACTTAACGGGATATTACGGCTAATGCGCATTCGACGATATTCAGTCTAGCCAACTGAACGACGCGAGCGAATACCCTATTGATTGCTGAACTTAAATTTGAAAACAGCACTGATAGTGGAATCAGCGTGGCATTTAATCCGCCCCCCCCCCCCCGTCCTACACGCGACCATCCCCAAAAACGTATAGATTTATTCAAATTTCATTTGGTTGACTCAAAAATCAATTTAAACATCCGGGCTTTTCCCTCATCATTCGTAATTCTGATTTGCTCGATTAACGTTTCACTGTGATTTTTTTCCGATCGTCACGGATGCTGCATTAACTGTTACAATTTTGAAAAATTTTCAAAATCCTAAAATAATTTTCAATTGCCGAATTTAGAAAAGTTTGCTTTTGGAAAATTCATAAAAAACTCGAGATTACGTAGGCGCATGGCCCATTCAATCGTGACGAATACCAATTAAAATCCCCAGAACCAAAGTCCCTGCTCGCTCCCTGTATACCGACACTCGATTGCTCGCCGTTCCGATCCGGTTCATTAGCATTTTCCCCGAGAGATAAATTAGCGCTAGTGTCAAGCCTGACTGACTAATCAAGATGGTCCGGGATATTGTCCGGAACACGTTCTGGAATAAAAAAAACTAGATTGATAAGAGCTTACCGTTAATGGATCATTCGGTATATATATATATATATATATATATATATATATATATATCCACATATACGTATATCACCGTACAGATTCGAATCCAGGTACGAAAAGACACGAGATTGGTCGACGCAAAACATCTCTATATCGCATGGATAGGTAAATACGAAAAAAAAGTAACTAGAGGACAAAAGAAATATCCCAAGTGCAATACAGATCCTGCCCGGAAGACGAAATATCGTCCCAACGAAAAGCAATTGGATTCTAGTGAAAACAATACGAGCGGATTAAGATAACAAGAAAATGACGTCAACAAACCCGAAATCACCACATTGGTGAAAATCAAAGTAAAATCTATTGAAAAATTAGAAGCTGATTAAAAGTTAATTGAGTGCTCTATTTTAAATTTTCGCGTTCTCTCTTAGTCAGAACCTGTGGCGGTGTTAGCCTTAATGACGTCAGAGCTGAATAAGACTGGTTTATGGATAAGAGAGGTAAAGTCCCAAATCAGGCTGTTGCATATTTTTCAACCACTTAATTAGCTCTTAAATCCCGTGTTTCGCTTATCATAGTTTTTTTATTGATTACGCTGTGACGGTTCTAATTTTTTTTTAAACCACCACCGCCACAGCATCCGAGTCAAAAGCGTGGAGCTTGAAAATTTTTAATTGGCTCTTAAACAGTTCCTAATTTTCCGATAAATTTTATTTTCGATTTTCACTAAAGTGGCGGTTCCAGCTTTACACAGGTAAGAAAATGTCCCTAGGACGTCTGACAGGCAAAAGGAAGAATTACAGTAAAAATAAATTAACACAGCCTCACGGGCAATACACGAACCCGGGAAGTTCGTACCTATGCGAGACCCGAGAACTCGTTGATGAAGAGTGAAGGGGGGGAAGGGGGGGAGGAGGAAAGGAAGAGGGTGAAAAACATTTTATTACCAAAGTACACAGTTGCCCTCTTCCTCTGCCCAGTTAAATGGACGCCCTATTACTTTCCGATCTTTGCATAGAATTAAGAGCTCCCTCGGGAGTGGATAAAAGAAAAAAGAAAAAAGAAAAAAGAACGAACGAACGAACGAAAAAGGATAGCGAGAGACGATGAAAGAAAGGGAGCAGAAAAGTCGTCATTTTTATTTGACAAACGTTAAGAAGAAATTTTCCATTATTTGAGAAACCATTCTGCTTTTTTCTTTGTAACCCCCATTCGTGCCCTCTCCATCCCTTGCCTTGGCGGTACCCCCCCCCTCCGCCCCCACGGACTCACGGTACCTAACAATTCCTGTGTAAAACGTTCTAGGGAATTTCTGGTGAAATTTCCAATTGATAATTCGATAATGTTCAAAGTGCTCTCGAATTGCTGCCGCTGCCATTTGTTTTCTTCGTCGGTTCATCCTCCCCCTCCTCCTCCCCCTCCCCCCTCGTCTCATCCCTTCACATTTTCCTCGACAACCCCCTCGCGTCATTTCTTACCTGCACTGGCTCTACAGTAAAGTATCTTTTTGCCTTTTTTTTTTTATATGCTTGAGTCCTCTATCTCTTAGTTCTCTTTTTTTTTTAAACGTTATAAAAACAAACGCCCACGCTGCAACGCCCACCACTTTCCTTACTGACGAGAGAAACACGCCCCGGCCCTGACCGTCTACTCGCAGCAGCCACCCGGCGCCACCCCGGTAAAACCTAATGAACTCAAAGAGGCCTCCGAGGCACATCGTTCTGCACTCCGTGACAGCTACGCGGCAAGAAGCAAAGTTTGTTTTTGCCGGCAACTATCTCACGGAGCGCCGAGCAAGAAGAAGGGATTTTACCCGTACGACGAAGAGGGAGACGGAAGAGGATGGTCGGGAGGTTTTTTGGATAGAGAGGAAAAAAAAAAATTTGCCACGAATATCGAGTGAGAGTTGGAAACGGGATACTTTGAAATTTCGTCTAACGAGTAGACGTACGAGTGCTTTGATATTCTAGGGATTTCGCGTGGTTAGAATGTTTGGCAGTTGGTAATAATAATATACCTATAAAACGTACAATAGGCATTACGATCTCCCTAGTCTATCTCCAAATGGGTTATACGTGTAAGGGGTATCCTAGGGAAATATTTGTACGATAGGAAGTTTCTGAATAACGGCGCGACAAAAAGTCACTAGATTCTAACTTACGATATAGAAGCGACGCGAGTGGGTAGGAGGAGTGCGCAAGAAATTTCAAACTGGCAAGAAGGATGTCAGCCGCGCCTAAAGACTCTGAGATTTCGCGTTCGGTATCGCGTATGGTCCAAAGCGGAAAAAGGTTGAGGTTAGACTCGTAAAAGGATGATGAAAGCCGTTGAAAAAGAAGCAGGGTTCTTCAACGCGGTAAGAATTTTTAATTTGTCCAAAGTGGGTGGATACAACTTACTTAACCACCCATCCCCTGATGCTCTCGTTCAGGCTTCTCCCTCGGCAAGTCGTCATATGGAAGAAATGCCCTGTGAAGTGGAAACTCCTAAAGCGTGCTGGGCTGGGGTCCGTTAGGAGGACAGGGGCGGAATGTGTGGGAGCCAAAGTAGTTAGATGGGGTCACATGGAGCCCCAATGGGGTAGCTACCCAGTTACGAAGGGTGCTTGGGGGAGGTGGAGGGGACAGAGCTGATCCGGAGAAAAGTTCAGTTTTTCTATTAATTAAGTAATTGCCTGATACAACCTTTCGGCGCTGTCAGTTTTGAAAAAACTTTGCGTTTCCCCTATACGCCATTCAATGCCGGTTCCGTTACCGCCCACTGCCCCTTCCTCGCAGCTCATCAGGAGCTACGTTGAGGGCAGAAGGGAACGTTAACTTTTTTACTCTTTTTTGGAAAAAAAGTTTCTCTCAAAGGGCCGAGCGGTGCAAAAGGATGGCACGGACTGAAGGAAGCACGGGAGGGGGTTCAGGGGGTAAATATATCCCTAGTAATAGAGATTTAAATAAAATGCATTTAAAATACGATTTAAATGAAATAAATTGCATCAACCAGCCCCGCACCCCTGATTTCTCAAGCAGACATTATTTCTTTAAGGGTTGGGAGAGGGCAGTTTGATAAAATTCATAGAGATACGTTTTTTGAACTTGATTAAAGAAATTGAATATAAATTTGAGAAAGAATTTAAAAAATCGAATTTTTCAAATAATATTTTATTTTGACTCACCCCTCTCCTTCGTATTTTTCGTCCCCGCCAGTGCATCCTTCCTCGTAGGCGGAAGAAGCGTTAAAAAATGTAAATTCCTGGATAGCCGACAGGCCCGTGAAGATTGGCCATGGAAACGTCCCCCGGAACGGGCAGCCGCCGCGTAGACACGATACGCAGGCATCCACAGTTGAGTCAGAGGTGTGGGAGAGCAGGGGTAGCCAGGGCCGTATACGTTAGCTGGTACCCCTAATTCCAGAATGCACACATCTGCCATTCTCCAGGCCGGCTGATAACTATGAATAAAACATAATTTTTTACAGCCGCCATAATTCACCAAATTCATTCCAACCACCAGCACCGTCATCAACACTGCCAGCCCCGTATACACTTCTCTCAATGTGGGGGTCCCAGCCGTACGCGATCTGCGCGGCCGCAATTTCATTTTAATTTAACGCGTAAAATATGAAAATTTTCGGGAATTCAACGTACGACCACGATACGCCGTCGCACCACCTACCAGCCCTCACTTGTTACCCCACGACCATCGCCCATCGCCACTGCGCACACGATTTATGCATCCACGAACAGTCGACACGCATTCGCACGCACACAAGGGGCTTGAAAAAAATGTATTAAATATTCTTTGAATCTAACTCACGTGGTTGACAACGCTTAAAGGGGGCCCTTTTGTTAACCCCATTTCTACCAGTCTTTTGGCCGCTCCTGCGCCACAAGTATCCTCATGGTTTTTCTC
This sequence comes from Trachelus troglodyta, assembly GCA_030142635.1. Lineage (NCBI taxonomy): Eukaryota > Metazoa > Arthropoda > Insecta > Hymenoptera > Cephidae > Trachelus > Trachelus troglodyta. The sequence goes on from JARQTJ010000359.1 coordinate 128,584, forward strand.
ACTTTTCTTCAGGATTTATGACACTCCTCTCCTTATATTTCTACCTCGAACTTCTCTTGCCTTTCATGAAGTTCGATTACTCCTATGGTTACCCCATATATATACCTGTGTGAACCTATCGGTTCATTTTTTAAATTGACAAAGAAGAAACTATAACCTGAACTTGGTCACGCGATATTTTTACAAATCGTATTTTATAAATTGAAAAAAATTTTGACCATCACAATATTCATATGCACGTATCGGATTTATCTGTCAGTGCAAAACGACCATGGATTGCTCGTTTTATCCTTTTCAAATTTTGACGACAAAATATTTCCCCTTCTTCATTACCATTTTACAAAAAGTACGAAACCTCAAAATACTGATTTTTACCTATCAGAGAATTTTTTTATCTTCCATTAGTTTTATATTACAAAAATGCAATTTCGACTCTGCCAGAAAATTGCGTTACTAACGATTTTCATTCTGCGCGCATTCTTCTTATCGCTAACTTGTCGGTTGCAAGCATTAAACCTCAAGTGGCAAACGACTAAAGTGCCCAACCAGCAACGAACCTTCCCAACCTCCAACCTTCCTAGTCCTCCTACTAACCTACCCAACCTTCTACCTTTTACCTTCTACAGGTTCACCATTACGAACGTTAAACGGCCAGTAACGTTCCGACTAAATGAGACTTTTAACTATGTATGCCAAGGAAATTATTTCTGCCAGTTCCTCCTTCGTTTTTTCTCTTACTACTTTCCTTTAGCATTTTTCCTCACACACGTTTCACAATTAAAATTTGGCTCAGGATTTTAATTAATTCTCATTAATTAATGTACATTAGGTTAAGACACGTGAATTCTATCGTGTACATAAATATCCGTATCCCTTTGTTCTACTACGCGTCACATCCGTGTTAATGTAATTCTTTAGCTTTCCAAAATCAATTACCTAATTCCTCACACGTACCTTCCCTTCGCGCTAATTAATTAAAAGGAACTGGAACAAATTTTGTACAGGTAATCCCGCTATTATTTTATGTACGATCCACCATATTTTTCTGCATTAAATGTAAGCCTTCCGGTAACTGACCCAATGACGCTCGTGGATACTAAAAAAAATTGACGTTAATTAATTTATATTAATGACCATCCATAGGATCCACATCCCAACCACGTTCTGTTCGTAAGCCACCTGTATTTTTACCAACAATTACGTGCATCAAACTGATTATTCGGTAAAACCTGAATTATTCATCCTCGCTCGTACCAGAAAACGTTTCGGTTGTGCAGATTCAAGAAAACATTAATATACCAGTGAATTCGCATTATAACGATACGCAATTATTCCTGCTAATAGGACAAAAGACGTCACTGCTTCGCTTGATCATCTTAAGTCGGCTGATTAACGGTTATGTGGTTACGGGCTAATTTCCAAAAGGATAATTTCACCGTTAGTAGTTTGTAGGTTATGGGTGGTAAGTAGGTAGATAGGGGAAGCTTCTGGAAGCCCGAGCATGATGATAATAGGAAAGTTACCTGTCGATATTGCAATTATCCTTGCTGCAAGGAATTATCCATGATAGCAGTGACAGTTTTCGATTCCTCGTAAACGAACCTTGAAGGTGAGGTTAGGTTATGTCTAAGGCAGATAGAACCCAAGTATTAATTCATATATATATATATATATATATATATATATATATATATCCACACATATATCGAAGCCTATAATACTGATGTGTGTGTGACTTGTCCTGCATGTATTCAAAGTGGTTATATATTTCGTGGAAGTATATATACAATAGTATATACACGGTAAATACATTTTAGGGAAGCAAAGTGCTAAGCTCGAAGGAATTAAGCTTCGTCGATTCGACGTCATCTGTGATTACAGTCGGACTCATTGCCAAAGTGCCATTTACTTGTGTGTATATAGTTATACAATATAACATTCACTGGATAGTCTAATAGGAAAAAATTGTAATTGTTATTAGCTATCTCGACGGGTCTGTAACGTATGTAAGTTACGATTGAGGTTGAGCGTAATTAGGTTGTTCGATTGAGAATTAACATTCGGTGGGATTGGATTAATCTAGTTGGATTACTTGTGATCTAGGTTATTTTTACAGAATTCTCTAGAGGTCCAATTATAGGTACGCAGGAACAGAGCCGTACAAAGTCAATCATGTGGGTCGCGTTTCGTGGTCCGATTCTAAGACATCCAAAAGGACACGTCAACGCAAAGTCATTTTGACTGATCTTGAATCTATATCTGATTTTGTATCTGTAAGAACCTGCAGGACTTGAAAAGCGGTGTTGGAGATGCCTGTATGTGTGTTCTCTGGACAGCTGTGCTTGAAATACTTGTCAAAGACCAGTAGGAGGAAACTGTTTTCTTCTTTTCACTTGTCAATAACTTTACAAAGGACTCGACGCCACTGATTTTCCAGGAACGCATTCCTTTCGCTACGCGGCCGTTGTGCTTACGGATACCTGAGTGGCGCCACCTGGCGAATTTCTGCTGAACCAGTTAGACGGGCAGATACAAGGGAGCCGGTTGAGTCAAATGAGTGTTAAAAAGTTGAATAATAAATAACGTAAAATGTTATTAAATTCTATAATGCAGACACTAATGAGATAAGAATTTTTAAGGATATTTACACGGCTTTATCTCCATAGGTTATCTTATGGATAGTTATTTTTGTAGTATTTTCAAGTGCAACGTTTGATTGATACCGACCTTCTAATCTTTTCGAAGACACAACAACCCGTATTGCAATCTGAAGCTTTATATATCGTAGAGAAAGAATAACCACAATAAGGACAGTCTATCCAACTCGACAAAGAGAATCGTGAAGTTACTAAACTTTTACGGGCGATATGAAAATGTCGCGGGTAACATTTGTCGCCACGAGACTGCTTATCGGTCTCTCGGTGTTTCACGGTTACTTTTCTTTTCGTTTACCTCCTTCGTCCTTTTTCCTTATAATCTTTTTTTCCAACATTTTCCATCATTTTCCTGGACTCTCGCGTACCTCCTCGTATTATCCGTAAGGGTGAAAATTATGCTGAAACTTTTATCGTGCTTTCAGGGAGGCGAAAAGACGTCACTTCCGTGAAGATTGGTATTTTAAAAGACCTCGAGGGAGGATTGAGGAGCGGCCACTATTTTCACTGCACTTTTCGATGTTCCAAAAGTCACTAAAAAAGTGCCCTCCGCAGACGACCCAGATAACGAGGCCAAAATGAATTCGAGAAACAGGCGGTTTTGCAAATATCGACAAATATTAATAATTTTTAAAAAATCATGCTAGGATTTTGGCGCCAGCATGAAAAACACTGTAGATACAATACGTTTTATTGGTTTAAGTCCCGTTTTCATATCCCATGCATATGCAGATGGTTCGTTAGCCAGTATTTTTTCCCAATTTCACCACGCAGAGATACGAATTATTCCCTAGAAATTTCTCAATCTCCCTAGCAAAGCTCCCAACCTGCTCCACGGAATTTTCCTTCCGTTTCTTCTTTTCCTTTATTCTTTCGCGTCGACCATTCCACGAGAAAATCGAGACAATTTTCCATCTCCAAAAATCAAAATGGGATTCACCAGTTCCTATTCCAATTTCTCTTTCTCTTAAAATCTTACATTTCTTTTGTTCCTATCCTACTATTCAGTTTCCTGCTTTCGTCCCATTTTCCTTTCACCTTTTCTTTTCCACTCCCACTCCTGCTCCCCGTGGCATTGATGCGTTCCATCCACAGAGCACATTCCTGCTTTGCATAGAAATTAGACGTAAATTTCGTTACGTCGTCATACGGCGATATCGGATGGTCCTTTGAAGTTTCCGAAAGCGGAAAGCTCGCGAGTCGAATACGTTACATATATACATATATGTGTACAGATATATGGATGAGCATGCACGTGGACGTATATATATATATATGCCAATTCACTTGTACGGATGGCTTGACGTATCGGAATGCATTTCCGTAAATAAACCGGAAAGCTTTCCAATTGATCCAGGAAGCGCGTAACCAGTTTGAATTGTATAAATATATAGAATACCGATAGAGGAAAACGAAAAGTAGAAGTTAAGAAGTAAAAAAAAGAAGCCAGTACGGACTAAGGAAATTCCACGTTTGTCTCATAAAATAAAAATCTAAAACCGATCACTAATACATAAATAAAAAATAAAATATACGAAACATTGAAATCAATAATGCATACCCAAAAGCATAAAAACCACAAATACTAATATGTAGAAAAATTCCAAAAAAAGGATTTTATCGAAAAATTAAGTACGACAGTTCCTCGAAAATTGTGATATGCAAATGAAAAAATTTTCAAAATTTTTTCTCTAGTCATTTTTTAAATCCAATGCGATGCAGGCTAATCGTAGTGGATTTAGTGCGCGCGGGAAATACCCACGTGGCTGCGTTGAAATTCAAACGTAAATTCGCATGAAAGTTTGTTGCGAATTTGCGGAATGAAAATCTGCTTCCCCGTACAGACCCCCGTCGCCGGAGTTTGGGTATTTGCAGGAGAAAAGTCTTGTACATAGCCAGACACCCAAGCCCGGCTTGTAATCAAGGGTCTCAGTGCCGCAAAGGGCACTTCCCTTTCCAGCATCCCCACTAGCGTCGCATCTCGCCCCCCTCCCCGCCCCCCATATCTCACTTCCTTGTTCGCCCCTGTCGTAATTGCACAAAGAGTTTGTTTAATTATTTTGTTAATTACCAACGGCAAAGGATACTTTTCTTTGCATTGCGACACAGCCAGACTATGCTGGCGAGGGGATGAGAGCAACCCTCCAGCCCCTCCCCTCCGTAAGGGTTGCAAATCTGACAATGATTACCAAGAACGTGGCAGGTAAAAAAAAATGGAAATCTCCTAAGAGAATTTTGCACCGACACAATTATTATTCCGAACAGATTCAATATTTTGGAAAATTAAAATTCGTCCAATTAACAATTATAATTAATTCCCCTCGTGCCTGCATGCTAATTAATGTATTTAATTTATACGAAAACTTTTTCTCCCTACAGCTTCGTACACGCGTGTGCATAAAAAATGTGTATATTATCTGTATTTTTTTGGAAATATTATCTTTAACCTGTTATCACGACTGTCGAATAATTTCACAAATTCTTAACTAACGGTCCCAAAGGTCAAAGTTCATCAGCATTTATTTAAAAAAATAAATACATAGCAAACTAACAATTCACAGTAACCTCTAACCACCCACACGTAAAGGACTCAAAGACGAACGATATTTATTACGTTAATTGGACGTACTCCGATGTTATCAACTACAAGATTAATTAACGCCTCGATTAATTACCATGCAGAGACGTCGTAATCAAGAGTGACATTAGTCAGAGCAAAAGTCATTTACCGATAACAAGAAGGTCATTTCGTATTATACGACGGGTTGTCGGTTGCTTACGACGTTTCTGTAATTAGCACCGTAAGAGAAGAGGGTCGACGGAATGTGATAGATTGAGAAAAAAAAAATAAAATAAAATCCCAAACGCACTCCCGATTTGAAATTCGATTAATGCCCTCGTGAATATTTGAGTGGCGGGAGGGGAGGGGAGGGGGGGGAGATAGGAAGCAAAGCACAAAAAAATAAAACATTACCAAGACACGATTTTCGTTCCTCAAGACAATATATATATAAATCATATACAGAAAGCCCAGGATAAAGACCAGAAGTAGGATGATGAAGAATCCGAAGATGAATAAGAGGCAGCAGAGTGTATAGTAACCATTACGGTTAAGAAAGAGGAATGATGTATTAAGAAGGTAAAAAGAAAGTGGAGAGATTCTACGTTGAAATACTTGGCGCTTCGCCGAGGAGCCCTCGGGGCGCCAGAAACGAATTAAAATTTTCTTCATCCCCTCTACTTCGCTCTCCCCCCCCCTCACCCCTCTTCCCCTCTCTTTGTCCTCGTCCTTCCTCAGGCGTCTCGTCACTCTAGCCCTTCTATTTCTTATACATCGGCGACCATCAACCCCACCCCCCTCCCCCTCCACTACCCCACTTCAACCTTATCACATCCACGACTGATACCTTCTGAAACCTTCTCAACCTCACAGGAACTCAACAACCTTATTCGCAGTGCTGGAATGTAATCCCTCTCTTTCTCTTTTGCTTCTATTTCTTTATCTTTCTCTGTCTCTCGTTACACACGAAAGATTTTATTGAATTTTCTTTCCATTTTAACTCGGGCGTTTCTGCTTCTAGGTAGGCACCTACTTTTATCTGAAAAAAAAAGGTTTTTTGGTTTTCTTTCATTCCCTCTCTTCATTCCTTCCTTCTCCCTTTAGCTCGTTATAGACTCAGTCTGCTTTTTCCTTCTGCCTGCTTCCTCGACGTCTTCCGGGATTCTCGTATTTTTACGTGAAAAATGAATTTTACTCGCTTTGAGTGTAATTATATTAATTTGCTTTGTGAGACGTTTTTATTCGTATTTTTTGATTTATCTCCCACAGGTGGTTCCGTCCGTGCGCTTATTTTTACTCGTCAAAAATACAATTCTAGTCGGGACTAACTTGACGAATAATCAAAACGGCTAAATTCCATCTGATTTCCTCGAGGACTTTTAGCTGTTATTAATTTTTATAAAGATTTCAATTTTTCACTGTTTTCCTCGTTTTATAATCGCGACTCGTATACGCGTGTAAGGCAATATTTTTGTGCTTTTCAGTTTTTCATCAAAGTCACGTGGTATTAATAACTTTGGACTCTGTTTAATATTGTATATTTTTGTACGCCATTTGTGCATTTTTATGAATATTTATTTACAACAGTCCCTAGAACAGAGTTTAACCTGAAATAGTCGGATTAAATATATGCATCTGATACCGTTAGAGAATTTTCAAACACTCACCAGCCCTGCCGGTTACCGTGCCCTTATATCCTTCGCGGGACCCTTTTCTCTGCTGCTCAAACTACCCGAGCCTGGTGTATTTGCATTGCATTTGCAAGCGGGTCGACGTCGAGAACTCGGCCCAAAAAAAGAATGGCTGAATAGTGACGGCGCCTACGCTACTGTCTGCCTTGCGCCAGCCTTTATTTAAACGCTATTAGTAGTCGGGGTTGCCTCGAGATCCGCCATTGTTATCCGTAATGCAACTGGCGGGAATTTTGTTTGTCCTTGCTTCAACGTTATTGTGATTTTCTAATTAAGATATCGGTACCGTTTTAAGTTGCATTATTTTTTTTTTGGGTGGCGGGTTTGGTACTGCGTATGCTTGCTATGTTTCGTGGGAATTCTCTTGCTGATTTTTTACTTTTTTTTTTAGTTTCACACCAAATTTTTCATTTGCTTACCCCGAAACAATCTCCTCTTGATAATACCACTTTAATGAGAAACTCCAAAAAGTTATTCCAGTTTCTCTCCTATTACCTTGTCTGCGGATAACGGGGTATTAAATAACAGTGTGTAGTTACGAAATGCTTCGGATAGAAACAACAATTAACTGTAAAGTGTTCTATGCCGTTTAGTAGCAACGTAACGAACTACGTTAAATGATATTCGAATAGCAACTGCACGTTTCTGCTGAGGAAGTAGGAAGTGTCGCCATCTCACGGCAGTCAGGTAAATTAAAATAGTAGTACCATAAGTAGTACCAACTGAGCGGTAAAAACGTTCTGGTTTAATTGCAAGAAATATTACTTTATCAAAGAAAATTTTAAAAGTTCATAAAACCTGTATAAGAAGTCAATCGGAGTAAGTAAAAGCGACATATAAAATATTAAAGAAGAGTAATTCACGCGAAAGATACAAAAAAAAAAGAATCACGATAAAATATTCCTAGTCATAAAAATTCCCCTAGAAACGGGTAACCATTTACCGATCGAGTGCGAATAGAAGAAAAAATCTCCTAGAAAATAATTTCAAATACATCTAATTATCTACGAATGAATCTCGATACTTTTAATAAAAATAACACGTGTACCAGAAGACAATTAATATAAAAAATTTTGCGCAAATTATCAGCGCGATGAAAAATGTTTTCCATTTTGACTTCCCATTGAAAAACGCTGAGCTCCTTATCGTCCTCTTTTTCTTCCTTATTTTTTCGCCTTTATTTTCCCTCCTCTTCCTTTTACCTGCAAATCGGGGCTGCAGCCCCTCTTCCACGAAGTGGATCTCGACTTAATGCAATAATTGGATTTTCCAAGGGACATCTATTATCAGGTGGGGTTGGGTGAGGGTGGGTGGACTGAGGGTGTTGGGGGCGGAGGGCAGAGGGTGAGGGGGGACTTCCAAGTAAAACTGAAGCGCCTTACGCCTCTGTGGCTCCTTTATCTTGGCCCCAATTTATATATGTACGTACACAGTTACTATAATTGTATAAAAGTATATACATATATACACACCTGCACACTTCTGCCCTACTATATTTCATTCGACATCCACTCGTCGTCATGGACGACAGTTCTATTTCTTTTTTTACCTTTTCTTTGACTCTCTCTCTCTCTCTCTATCTTTCCATCTCGCGCTTTATTTCTGGGACATTTTAAAACTCGGCTCTTATCAAGAAGAATACTCGACGAGCCGTAAATACGTTAAAATGTATTTGCCAAGATTATTGGCTCGCGAATGAATAGGTTAGGTCGGATTAGGTTAAGAAACGCGCTCTACGATCCGTCTTTGTGTGACTCTTCGGCACTTCGATTTAAAATATTTTTTTTTTTACCTCTCGACCCATCAACCCCCAGTGCATCTCACTCCATCTTCTCCAGGGATAAGAATTTTTCTCGGCTCTTCAGTGCCGTATCTATGCGTCTCTTTTCATCCTTATTCCACGACGCGAAACACGACTTGACGGAAATTGACGCACAGCTTCAACTCCGCAGTGGATAATACATAGATTCTTTATCGCTCAAAGATTCCCATTACCCGATTGCCCTTTGAAATCTAAAATGGGTGCATTTCTATGAAGCGTTCGTTAAGAATCGAATGGTTCGGTCAAAATAATTCAATAATCGAATCGAAAGACACGACTTAGACAATCTTTACCTTCTCCTATTAAAAAAAAAAAGTTTAGCTGCAAGTAAAAGAGCTGAATACGAAATCATCGAGAATTATGAAAAAGAAAATTAATTCGTTAAAAAATTTTTTTTATATTTATCATCGCCCCTTAAGAATGCAGCTTTACTATCCCCGTACATTATTCGTCGCGTCGTCTTATATGGGCATATATATCTGTATATATATACACGTATACATCCAGTTTGTTGCACTTTCTCGCATTTTATTTCTCGTATCTCTCGTGTTCACCTTCTCGTCGCCATGTCGCAGATACATGAAAACGCGACACAAGTATCGCGACAGCTTGTCTACGACTGGCCCAGTTTCCCTATCTTATTTCAAGTTTTCACTGGCGCGCTCTACGTTACCGGCCGAGCCACGGATGTATTTCATACCAGCTACGGCGCGCGGTCTCTATTGTGTCAACATACGGCACTGCGACCGAGCTATAGTCTTCACTGCGTAAATACATATATATAAACCCTAATGCCCATCCTACAGTACACCACAAGGGGATGCAGTAAAGCATAGTGCACAGTGCAAGTGCACACTGCATCCCCCGAATATTAGATTTCTCAGTATCACTCCTAGCTGTGTCTACTACGAAATTTTTCACTTCAAACCGGAAACAATGTCGTCCCTGATACATCCCCAACGACCGTACAACTTTTTAGGAATAAAAGCCTAAAAAGTTGTAAAAAAATACTTAATAAATTTCTTTACCATCGTCTATCGCAGAAAATGATATTCGAAGATTTTCAAGGAGTCGAAATAATTTTTCAAGAGTGTCCACGAGTCTCTTACCGTCTACATGAAAATGGAAAAGAAACGAAGCTAGAACCTTCTAGAATAATAGTTTAGCAAAATTTCACCTTGTTTTTTCACCCTATTTGTATATTCAACCGAGATCCCTTGCCGCCTTAGCACCATGATGAATCACTATGATGCGCGTGTCCTGTCATTCTTGAAAGTTCTAAACGTTTCCCCTTCAACTATTTTGAGGTTAAACCTTCCAACGATATATAATATACCGAGCACGTAATTACGTAATATAATATAACTAAATGTACACGCGTATATAAATATACGTATAACCAGCAGGTAGGAACGATACGTGCATATATACACATATATCTATAATTACCAAATACATTGGCGTAGTATATAAATATATTAGCATGATAACGAATCATGATATTTCCTGTCATACGCGCGTATGCTAATTACAGAAACGAATTAATTTACATGTCAATACTTCAATGAGAAGTTGATTGAATTTACCCGAGGTACATATACGCGGAATATTGATAAGATAGAATTGGGCGAGGGAGCGTGGGAGCGGAGTAAAATCAGTAAAGATCGGCAACACCGATTTATCATACGTATGTATGGGGTGTACGATAAATAATAACACCGATTAATATATTCAAAGGCAAATCGATACTATCATCGCTATTGAACCACCGAATCTGCGTGACGTCACGAATTATTCAAATGAATCTTGATTCGGAAGCATCACGCCCACCGTATATTTCCATAATCAATGACGTCCACTACTGGTCGTTGATAATTTTCAAGTCGCTCCCGAATCACGTTGTGTACAGTTGGTACATACGACTAATACTGTACAAGCACATGAATATGTATAGGTAAAAAAATTTATATTAAAAAAATATTTAAAAAAATGCAGTCTCGCGAATTATTAGTTCCTATTGGAATGTTTTTTTTTTCATAAAGTTATTTGGTGTTGACAAAATTTAAATTTAAAGCTTCGTGCACAATCGCTCGATTCGCTTAACGAGTTTATGGGGTGAACAAGGCGCGAAAGAAGGCAAAGGAGTAGAGAGAGAGGCACGAAGTTAATCGCAATAAAAAGTCACGTTGAGCTCATCGAGGTTAAAATTTATGAGACCCTTTACGAGTTCCTGACGAAAGGGGATCCTACGTGGGTAGACAGTCGGTAGGTACGGTCCTGATAAATATCCTAGGCGGTCCCATCCAGTAGGTCTCGTCAAGCCGTTTAAAACTCCTCGCCATTCTTATTGCCTCGGTCGATGCTATTCGACTGGTCAGTTAGAGCTACAGGGCCATTCAGTTATTGCCAAGTACAGAGATACAGCGTCCATTCTGATACGTGTTCGGCCACGAAGTTGGCCGATATTGAAATCTTCTGTCTTGCTTCCGTAAACTCCAAAGGCCATAAGTCTGTCTCTCTCGCACTTATTCTGGACATACCCGTGACATTGGCGTAGGTGGCTGTCGATAAATTTGGCCTCCTAAGTGAATTAGGGCTTATCGTTATTTTGGATATTGTACCTTTTGTTTTTCGACCTTGTATATATTGCTTTTTTTCTTCACGAGCACATTTTTTCACTATTTTCTAATATTCTTCCCTCTCCACTCATCCTTGTCCTCTGCAACCACCGCAGGCAACATTCCGACGTCCTAGACGCCATGATTTACGACGCGACACTGACGCGACGCGAATGTTTGCCACTTTTTGCCTCGGGACGCCTATTCAAATGAGTATTTTTCGGCCAGCAGAGACTCATGGTTTTTCAGTTTTTTTTTTTTTTTTCTTTCTAGGAAGGAAAACGAGCGAAGGCTGCTGCTCGTTCGTCGACTGGCCATTTCACGCCTTTTCTACTCGACGACTATGGACCGGGACACGTATACCTACCTACCAGTGTACGAGGAATTAGAATACTTACGGTGTACTTTTTGTCCAGGAGCTTTTCTCTGGCAATTGCAAAAAAAAGTCACGTATACGGAGTGACGGCAAATGAGAACGTGGGAAATTTTTTGGTTCACTTTTTTTTAAATTTTCGTCAATTTCCGGTAACACTAAAAATAAAAAGGAAACGGATGAAAATAAAGAGAAATCAATATTGACAAAAATGAATTGATATCGGGATAGCTCTTTTCTTTTTGGTCCAGTGCGACGGAAATGTCCAGGAATCGGACGTTCTTCCAATATAATTCATCTTTTCGTCTGGAAAACTGGTAATTAAGAAAAGTTTTCTAATAAACTCAGCTCGAGTGGAAAATACATAGGTAATCCTTGGGATGCTTGGTAACCCGGTCTGGTGGATTTCTGATTCTTGGAGTTGTGTGAATGTTCGTACGAGAGAGAGAGAGAGAGAGAGAGAGAAATCATCTCTCGAAGTGGGATGAGGGGCAGGAGAGAGATAGAGGGGGGGATATACACTTTATTCGATCCTAGGAAAGATATGCTTTTGCCCTTTGTCGATGAAAGGATACATAAGTGGAAAGAGCCCGATGCGTCTCTAGACTGGGTATACACGTAGAGCAAATACATGTGATGGAGGCAAATAATGTGGATCCTGAAAAAGCAAAAAAAGGATGTAGATGCTATTGGTAAGAATAAACAAGAAATTTATACGCACGACTCTGTGCAAATAACGGAGAGGAAAGGATTTTCCGAAATGGAAAATCGCATAGGAGTTACGAATTTAATAATTACCTATCATATCATTTCTTTGTAGGAGAAATAATTTTGAAATGTTCATTAACATTTTCCAAAAAATCTTTTTGACAGGACCTAAAGGTCCTTCGGTAGGATTCAGGGGACTTATTTACGTTGTAATGCATAAGACTGCTGCCCCTCGCGCTCCGACTGTGTATAAATGGTATTTTGTGTTGCGCTAAAAAAAAATTGTATCATAATTCTTAATTTGAAAGTTTAACACACAATAATGAAAATTGAACGAATTTGATACTTTGAAACGCCCTGTATACTGCTGCAGGGACGGGATACGATCTCCACTCAGGGATTTTCTATTTCCTGTATTCTCTTTGGGGATGGCGTAGTGGTGTGTTATTCCGTGAGAGAAATCGAATGGCATCGAAGATAATTTAACTGTTTTCGGAAAGTGGGTCGTACCTTTTTATCTTTTTTTTTCCTTTTCCATTTTTTTTCTTTTTGTTTCTTCACCGTCTATCACGATCAGCGCCACGTACCCCGACACGAAAATAGAGGTCAAAGGTCGGAGAGCTCTCGACTACTAGGACTCTGTATAAGGGTAATATGGCAATAGGGGTTGCCAGTCAGCCTTGTGTCTTCAGCCATGGAAAGGGGTGGAATTCCTTTGCCCCGAAAATCACTTGGCGACTCTTGGAGACGGAATTGGGATAGATATACGCCATTCGGGGATGAAACTATTTCGCGTTAGGCCACGTGGGAAAAGTTAAAGGGGGAGCAAAAGTGGATTTTAAAGGTGATCTCACGCTTCAAGAATTTCTACGCATTTCCGTTTATTTATTTTTTTCAATTTATCCTTGCTCTTCGTCCTACGAAGAATCGTAATCGTACAGCCGGTAAGGGACATTTTTTTCAGTTATTAAAAAGTATCATCCCCTTCCCCGATCACTACTGTATATAAATATTATTTTTCAATTTTCGTCATGGGTCAAGGTAGAATCTAATCGTCTGAACCGAACCGGGTAGCGATAAAAATTGAAAAAAAACTACAACCCCCTTGTTATCTTGAAAATAAAAAAAAAGTTTGCCAGATTTCAACGGGGACCCTCCCCAATTCTCCCTTCCTGCTTACAGCATCTCACCCCTAATAATTCTTGCCAAAGGCAATTAACATGTTGAATTCACTGGTAGCGCGTCTGCCTTCATTATTACAATATTGATTCACCCCTTTCGCTAACTCTGCCCCATCCCTTATCAATTTAGACCCGTGGTCTATTGTGTATTGGATACAGCAATATTTTCCCAGGCTATGATCCACTCTGCCCCTTCAGGTTGCTTCGGGGAAATTGTTGGGCGCAGATATGGACCAGTGAGAGATAAAGAGGAGGGAAAAAAAAAGATGAAAAAATAAAACGATAGATAAAATCGACGAGGGAAACAAAAAAGAACGGTTGAATCGTTAGCGAAAAAATACGTGCACGAATAATTTAACACGATTCCGAGAAATTATCAACGACAAGGAATAAAAAATGGAATAAAAATTATATAAATAATGGAATTGCCATTTAGCCACGGATGGTTACGCGAGTCAAAAATAAACTGTCTGGCACTTGCATTACGACAGTCTCAAGTATATCATCCTTGTTGATTTATGTACAGGCATTGAATTACGCAAGATTTAGTAAAGCAGCACGAGGAATCAAAAGCACAAGGAATAAGATGCAGAGTCAAAGAAAAATATAGAGATATGGATATTAAGGAGCTCAAAGTTTAATGCTAGAAGATATATATACATATATTTATGTCTCGACGAACAAATCAGACAGAGAGAGAAAATTACGAAATGGAAAAGAACCACCGGTTACCTGTATTTGGCGCGAGACTCGGCCGAGTCTCTCGAGACTCTTGAACGCTTTGCGAGCTCCGCAAAACGAAAGGGATTTCCAATTCGCGCTGCTCTTCCATATTTCCATTTAGCAAATGCGAAGTGAGTATCCTGAAGATCGAGGATAGCACCGGGAGGTATTTGTTCTGTACTTTATTATAATACGTATTATATTATTTAGACATATGTCGCATATTCGTACGTAATAAATATATAATATGCAAACATACACGCAGCTGTATCAGGTATAAATATTAACACGCGCCACGTATGTAGCCTATAAAGGCAAGAGAGGGCTGGCGAGGGTAGCGAGAGTGCTCAGAGTCCAGAAGAGAGAAAGAGCGCGAAGGAAACGTGATTCGAAAAGCGATGACATGGAAGAAATCTCGTTACTCTATGTTCTTTTGCTGTTCCTGGCTTCTTCGGACGGTCGACGTACGCGATTCCGTCGACAGTAACGTTATCTATAATGGGACAACGTCTAGTAAGCAGAAACGTAAGTGACGCACGAACAGCACAGCTTCTCCTTCCTCTAGTTCAACCGCTCAGCTTTGTGTCCCTGTCCGACTACGCAGCGTCCACTGAATCTCTTTTCAAAGCGAAACTTAATGTTTGAACGAGAACGGGTAACGGAAATTTCCACTACGAGCGCGAACCTCGACCTCCCGTTCGTAAAGCAATCACAACCGATTCTTACCGACGTCCCGTTCGAATCAAAGCGCATCGTTATTTACTACTCATTCTCAACCTTTCAACCTGGTGACTGTTTACCCTTGCATAGGTATAACCTATTTGATTCTACGGATTTGTGGGGTAACTGAACGGTGATGGAAGTTGTTCTTGACAGATGTGATTACGGTATCAGGGCAAAGGTGGAAATGCTGCGAACAATGTTTGGAATCTGTCGGTAAGCGGTGGAACGCGTTATCGACGTCATTACCTACTGTCGATAAGGTAGACTGAACGGTTGAACAGGTACGGCACGATAATATCGTTGGAGTAGATAAGTAGGTGAAGGGTTGCTTCAAAAATTCTTATCAGATATTCACAACCAACGAAAATATTTAGGACGGATATGAGCAGGGAGATGCAAAACGCTACGGTTTTAGGCGATACCAAAAATGTGGTGCTAAATCGTAGCGGCGAGTCCGGAAGTAGGATTTTGTGATCGACGTCTCCGTCGATAATGCATATTCCGTCGTAGCCGAGCTGAACGTCATCACGAAAGTGTAGCCTAGCCGGCAGAGGTTCTCCGCAACTTACAGCTGGTTACCAGAGCAACACTTAGAACGGGGCCGCTAATCAGATATTGCCTAAATATTTTTTGGGAATTTTAAACTCGATGGTAGCGTTGTGCATCTCCGTACTCGTCTCTGTTTAGGAGTTCAAGGTCTCTAATGGATAAATTTGTATATAAAGTTAAAACAAAAGTGTGATACTATATTTTAAATATTCTTTTAGATACACGAAGAAACATTGGATTTATCTATTGCGTCAATTCGCTCTTAAATGGATAATGAGGATGTTCTTCGATCCTACAAATAGAAAATATTTAGTCAATGCCTTGAAACTATTAAGATGGCATAAAACAGTTATAGTGGCTTCAGCTTACCCTTTAAAGAATAGGAAATTGAAAATGCGACCTGCAGCCCCACGATCCAAAGCATCCATTTGCTTTAGTTCTTCGTTGGACAATTCAAAATCATATATGGCCGCGTTGGACTTGATTCTATCCGGTGAGGAACTTTTTGGAATGACAATAATGTCTTGCTGAACTAAGTGTCGCAGTAGAACTTGGCCAGTTGTTTTCTTATGGGCCTCAGCAATTTTTTGCACTACCGGGTGACCGAGTAGATCCGGAAACTTATCGGGATCGTATTTGAAGCTTCCTTGGAAAAATGTCTTGGCACCTGGAGAACCCAAAGAGCTATACGCCGTCACTGCGATGTTATGCCTTTTGCAAAACTCACGTAGTGCTTTTTGCTGGTGATAAGCATGCAACTCTACCTGTTAATGAAATCCTATGTAATAAGGAGCTACCAACTTCCGAATGAAAGTTCAAATAATTACCTGTAAGTTGCTTGGCTTTATTTCTGAATTATTTATTATCTCAAGAGTTTGATCCTCGTTAAAATTACTCAGACCAATCGACCTGGCCCGTCCACTTTTCACCTGCTTCTCCATTTCCTGTGAGCAAAAAACAATTATTAGCTTGATACCAAAAAACAATAATTTTTTGCATTATATTCATTACAGACCTTCCATACAGCGACAGGATCAGTGTCTAAGTTCAGCACGACACTTCCGTCCTCTTGGATAATCGATGCGTCTTTATCTTCATCTTTAAGGACGCTAAAGGGCGTATGAATCAAGTACATGTCAACGTAATCCAATCCAAGCCTTTCCAAAGAAAGCTTCAAATACTTCTCCACGTGAGTAGCTCCGTGACCATAAGGCGGTAGCTAGACAGACAAGTCAAATTAAATAAACCTCAATATTTCTTAACAACCCGTCACAATGATTACCTTTGTCGTGACGAATAATTCTTCGCGTTTACCGCCATTTTCAAACCATTTTTTTAGAGTCTTACCAATGGCTTCTTCATTTCCATAAACAAAAGCAGTATCGATGTGCCTGTAACCATTCTCCAAAGCCGTTCCTACGGCCTTTTCAATTTCTTCTGGTTTCGCCTGGAAGAACGAAAACAGAATCTTCCGATATCATTGACAAAAAGATAAGTACAAGGAGATGAAAGTATCATAGATGTTATAATGATTTTTTTTCAGATTCTATGGACGATTGTATTCTGGATCTCTGCGATTATAATTATTTTAGATATTATTAAATCACCTCCCATGTGCCCAGACCCACGATGGGCATCTCGTAACCTGATGACAGTCGAATCGCCCGTTTAGCCATTTCTGTGGTACGTTGCAGCGCTGCGAATAGACAGAAGTAACAGCGTTAATGTCCAAGAAAATTCTGACCTTAAGTATTACGTACCTATCTGCCACTCGTGCCCCGTTTCCCGTTAGACCAGAATGTCACGTCATATATCAACAATCTTTGCTGATTAGACGCAGCTGCTCAGCCGCAACGTAAGACAGTTCTTGGCTGCTGGTAGCCGATTGCTGTCCCGTATAGATCGTTGAGATTAACTGCTGAGGTAATTCCTTGTAATTCTTTTGATTTGATACTCGCACTGGGGAATCAGCAGCTTCACGTTTGTAATTACTATACCATGATTTGAAACAATGAAATTGTTATCAAACTAAACGTATTTCATTGAATCGACAATTTTTTCTTAATTTATAACAAAAAAATATTTCACCAATAAATATCCGTTTTAATTTGGTTAATTAAGGGTCACGTAATTTATGTGTGATGAAAATTTTAATGCTGTTCTTTTAAATAAGTTTTCGGATGTACGGGAAAGTGGTCGTTGCTTGAGACTAACGTTGAAACTTATGTCTTGAGATGCTGATTCATGAAGTATTAATTGTTTTGTTCCACATTGCGCAACTGATTAGATAAATTTATTGTAGGGAATGGTGGAATGAAAAGAATTAACTGATAGCCCTCTATGGCACGGATAATGATTCTGCAGTTTTCTGAACCGATTGAATTTGCAAAAATCCTAGTAGGAAACATTATCGATGCCACGCATGGATATATATTTATTCTTATCATTTCAGTATTTGTTCCAATGAAATTATCATTTAGGCATTGTATAAACAAAGTGTAATACTTTAAGTTAAGAATTAGCCTCAAGGAACTATTTTCTTATATATCTGAAAACTTATTTGAAAACGGCATTAAAATTTTCATTAAACGTAAGTTACATCTCTCTTTATTAGCTAAATTAAAACAGATAGTTATTCGTGCAATATTTTTTTATTATATACTAAGAACAAGTTATTGATTCAATGAAATACGTCTAGCGTCCCGTCGAATATTTTTCCCCGTCAGTAAGTCGATATATATTATGATATACAATGATATTATCATTGTCGACTTCTTTATTATCTTATTCTAAAACAAGATTTCTTGACCGCGTTATTGTGTTTTCTTTAGGAACTGTTTATTGGATCGACATTAAAATTTTAAATACGTATAATTCTTGCAACACTTTTTTTTAATGGCAACAAATATGATAATTTTTTGAGCGAAAATCTATTACCTTTTTTGCGACAGTCTGTTTTTTTTTCAGTAGATGGTGATCGCATTGGTAGTCGTAAGTTCACAAACCAAATATTGTTTTCATCAATTCATTATACAGTTATTTGATGCACAAACTATATATGTTCAGAACAGGAATCGATGCATTAGTGTCTGTCAGAGAGGAAGAAGCATTCAGATTTTTCACATCTGATTAAATTTTGTATGAAAAAAATGTAAAACAGTACAGCACCGAGTATCTTTGTTAATTGGCTGGTGAGAATATGTTAATGATAAAAGTTCTAGCTTTCATTTTCTTATAACTATTTATTATATATAATGTTTCTTTCAATAGAGGCTGAATTTTTTGTTACAGAAGAGGATCACAAGAGGCTGGATTAAGAAACAACTGCAGTGGCAATTCGCTATTGGTTCTCAGGTCTTTGAATACGATTCGTCAATAATTTTGTCCAGCAAAAGTATCCGGAATGCTTTATTTACAAAGTGATACACAAAAAATGGTTTACAAACGTAAACCGCAGTTTCACATGCAGCGCCAAATATTCTACAGACTTTCATAAAAAGTAGGACTAGCTTTTATATCTGCATGCTACAAAAAAGTTACATGAGGTTTGTGGTGTGAACTCGTAATAAGTTTATTACATTAAGCGATATTGTATTTATCTATTGCGTCAATTCGCTCTTAAATGGATAATGAGGATGTTCTTCGACCCTACAAATAGAAAATATTTAGTCAATGCCTTGAAACTATTAAGATGGCGTAAAACAGTTATAGTGGCTTCAGCTTACCCTTTAAAGAATAGGAAATTAAAAATGCGACCTGCAGCCCCACGATCCAAAGCATCCATTTGCTTTAGTTCTTCGTTGGACAATTCAAAATCATATATGGCCGCGTTGGACTTGATTCTATCCGGTGAGGAACTTTTTGGAATGACAATAATGCCTTGCTGAACTAAGTGTCGCAGTAGAACTTGGCCAGTTGTTTTCTTATGGACCTCAGCAATTTTTTGCACTACCGGGTGACCGAGTAGATCCGGAAACTTGTCGGTGCTGTAATTGTACTTTGCTTGGAAATGCGCCTTGGCACCTGGTGAACCCAGAGGACTGTACGCCGTCACTGCGATTTTATGCTTTTTGCAAAACTCACATAGTGCTTTTTGCTGGTGATAAGCATGCAATTCTACCTGTTAATGAAATCCAATGTAATAAGAAGCTACCAACTTCTGAATGAAAGTTCAAATAATTACCTGTAAGTTGCTTGGCTTTATTTCTGAATTATTTATTATCTTAAGAATTTGATCCTCGTTAAAGTTACTCAGACCAATCGACCTGGCCCGTCCACTTTTCACCTGCTTCTCCATTTCCTGTGAGCAAAAAACAATTATTAGCTTGATACCAAAAAACAATAGTTTATTGCATTATATTCATTACAGACCTTCCATACAGCGACAGGATCTGTATTTAAATCTAGTACGTAACTTCCGTCTTCGCGGATAACCGGTGCGTCGGCATTTTCTTCTTTAACGAATGCAAAGGGCATATGAACCAAGTACATATCGACATAATTCAATCCAAGTTTTTGCAAAGAGAGTTTCATAAACTTTTCCACATCAGCAGGCCTGTTACCATAATGCGGCAGCTAGACAGTCAAATCAAATTAAATAAAAAAAAGGTTTCTAAATAAGACAACCAAAGCCATCGCAATGCTTACCTTCGTCGTGATAAATAATTCTTCCCGTTTACCGCCGTTTTCAAACCATTTTTTTAGACTCTTACCAATAGCATCCTCGTTATTGTAATTGAAAGCTGTATCAATGTGCTTGTACCCACTGTCCAAAGCCGTTCCTACAGCCGTTTCAATTTCTTCTGGTTTCGCCTGGAAGAACGAAAATATAGAATATTCTAATACCAATGACAACAAGGAGATGAAAATTTCGTATATGTTATAATGATTTTTTTATCTTCCAAATCAACGTGCTATTGTATTCTGGATCTCTATAGTATTACAATTAGGATACTATTAAATCACCTGCCATGTGCCCAGACCCACAGTGGGCATGTCATATCCTGATGACAGCCGTATCGCCTGCATCGCTATTCCTCTGATCTGTTGCAGCGCTGCGAATAGACAGAGCTTCGAGCCGGAAATTACGCTTGAATATATTACACAACTCTGTTATTTTTAGTGAACCCCCCGCTGCTAAGACATTTGCGAAAATCTATCTTTATTTTTAAACATTGCTAGGCCACGTGCACAACTCAAGACACCAAGGTTTCATTACCACTCTTAGCACAGAATCCTTGCTTTTAGTGAACACGAAAAGGACTTAGGATATGATTTTGTAAAATCTGACAGTGTGATGCAATAAAATTGAAGAAAATTAAAATACACTGACTAATGATGTAATTTTTGTATTTCAATGGGTTGAACTGTCTAAAGGTGTTTAAGGTGATTGAATTACCGGCTGTAGACTTGCTTTCTGGTATCACTGTTATCAGTAGAACTGTCGGGGTTGGTGTAAAGTATCCGTATAAAAAATCTTTGATAATTATTTGGTAAATCGTACGGAGTATTCTGGATAATTACGAGATGCGGGTAACAGTTGAAGAGACGTTAAGGTTTGGTTGAATGCTTGGAACAATATCTATGTGACAACTATTTGACGATCAATAACTGGCACGACTTTACGAAAAGTTCACGTTTGTGTATTGTTAAGACTCTCATTTTCTGCGGATTGATTTTCTCTGGAATTTTCTAGAGTTTCTTACACGCAGTTGGGAAAGTTGTGTCTGTATGGTATTTTCAAAAAATGAAATACTAGTTCGGGTAGGTATTCTTAGATGGGGGTATTGCTCAAGTCGCATTTAAATCTTAACCTTAATATTTGTATTGTTATTTGCCATCAAGAATTACAGGCTAGTAGAAGTCATTTCTGATTATATATTTGGAAAGATATTTTTCACAGAGAGGAAAGATAGTTTTCATATGTCGGTGAGTGATAACTTCTTTTTATTAATTCAATGACATACCTGTTATATAGCATTTTTATATTTTGTGCTTTACTGTAGGAGGTGAACTTTTCCTGATCAATCTAAAACAAACATTAAACTAAGAGTAGATTAGATTTGATATCATACTTGCGAATAGAAAGTAATTTGCAAACATGTCAGGAACCGCTCCGAAGCAAACATTATTTAAAACATATTTGCCTGTGTTTGTCATGGTTCCACTTTTAATGGCACTCCATTTAGCCTGGTATAAAATGCAATACAATAATGTGTTAGTTTCTCCGGAGGACAGAAATAGAATTAAAACATTCAAGTTTCTTGACAAGTACAAATTTTTAATAGGTGAGGATAGCACGACAAACGTTGAGAAAACTGAATAAATATTGGGTATTGTTCGAGCGATGTAAAATTTTATTTGTAATAAATAGTTTTGAAAGTAAACTATGTTAATTTTATATAAACTTTATTTAACCACGTTTGTAAATACAGTCACGTTGAAAAAATAAAAACTGTAAAGAAACAAAATTGCTTGAAACTCTGAAAGTGCTTCTGTTAAAAATCAACATTATCCGTAACAATCATGATTGTAAATCAATACACATTTCAAAGCACTAAGTATATATTACAATTATGTATGAGGCACACACCCCTCATATCGTGGGTAAATGATCAAAATCCTGCTGATGATGTAGCGATGAACTTCGTGGTCGAGTTTCGTTTTGATTATGACTGTGAATAACACCAGCAACTTTTGGAAGTTGGGGTAGCACCATTTGATTGTAGTTTGTATTCTGAAATGTATATCGATAGCTCTGAAAATATTTGTATCGGAACTCTCATTATTTATTTATAGTAAAATAAATTGCAGTCATTGTTTATATGACATACTATATTGTTGAATTTCACAAACTCACTCTGGATCGGTCACGATATTTCCTAAGCTTTTCAAACTCCTCCAGTTCACCTTCAGGCATTTTGTAATAAAAGTTCTCAAAGTAACCATGTTGCAAAAGTTGATCGCAGGTCCACCTCAATTCAGGATCTTTATCCAAACACTTTTTCAAAAAGTCAATCTACAGGTCAAATCCATCCATTAGCTTTGTATACACTCAACAGAAGATTTAAGATAATATAACAAGAATATTTTTTTCATACAAGCTTACCTGTACAGGAGTATTACTTCGGTTTGGTATAGCATCTTCGAGAGGAGTGAGAGTCTGTGGTGTAGGCAAAGTGACCCCAGCAAAAAATTCATTCTGCTGAAAAATCATCATATGCCGTGGTAAAAGGTCACCCAAAGTTCTTCTTATTAGATACAGTTGATCCACATCAGACTTTCCTGGCCACAATGCTTCTCCACGAATCAATTCAGCAAACACGCAACCAATAGCCCAAACGTCCACAGGTGTTCCGTACTGAGTATCTCCTACCTATAAAGTAAAATAAAGAATAAAATATTAAAAAATCTCAAATAGTTTAATTTTACAATTTCATAATAATCAAAAACTAAAATATACCCACCAGTAACTCTGGCGCCCTGTACCATCTGGTGGCAACATATTCAGTATAATTTTCACCAGGACTGAGCATTCTAGCGAAACCAAAATCACAGAGCTTGACAACACCGTCAGCAGTAATAAGAATATTCTCAGGCTTGACATCCCTATGTACGCATCCTAGTCTATGACAGTAAGCAACACCCTGAAGAATCTGCCAGGTGAGTTGCCTTATCGTTATGTCAGGACAGCCATTTGGATACTTTTCCATTTCATTAAGCAATGTGTGTTCGCAGTACTCAAAGACAAGATGCAACTTCCTCTTTCGCCTGAAGACTTCCAGAAGGTTTACCAAGTTTGGATGCTTAAGATTCTGCAAGAAGAAACAACCAACAACATAGAAAAAATTAATATGAGTTTAAAAGTATCCTGCCATTCCTGTTTTCAACATCCGTATTCTTCATGGACTTAGGTATATTTCCATTCGACCTTAAGAACATGGTGGTACCAATGTGCAAAATATTTCATGCATATTTATAAATACTAGTCACCTTATATGCTACCAGCTACACCTACGCATCTAGTTCAGGCAAGAACCTATCGTTTCAAAGGACTTCTATGACAAGAGTTATTAATAGCAAAACTGACTTGGTATTCATGAAGGAAAATCCTTGAAATGAAATGTCAGAGGATCACACAATAGAAACCCTTCGCCAACCCCCTCTTCATTTTTCGTGCATACATCCCCTAACAAGTTCCTGATTACTTGGATAAGACCACGAGGGAACGTTAAGGCCAGAACACGCCAAGATATTGACCGCTACGTTATTGACCAGTGGCCATTTCTACACTAGGCGTACGCCGTCGGTTTGCATGTCCATATACAGTATTACACGTTATCTGTATGTATTTATCAGGATGTCTTTTTCAAACAGCTCGCTCTAGAAACTCTAACCTGCGGCGAAGATCTGCATCACGATAGAGAAGCAACCTGGCATCCCTATAGTTATACCAGGAACATCTAAGATCTCATGCGAAATACTGCGCCCTAAGGTCATTCACTCTGGAAGTGACCACAACCCCTACGCGCCGAGCACTTAAATTCGATCGCACAAGGGGTTCTAGAGAATATTCTGCTATGGCCATCTCTAATTATTTTATACAAATTTAATTAAGACTTACCTTTAACAGACGAATTTCTCGAAGCGCTATTTTCCGAATCAGCGGATCATCTTCTGTCTGTTGAAATTTCTTGACAGCCACTAAACGACCCGTTTGTCGATCTCTGCATTGAAAAACTACCCCGTAACTACCCTCGCCTAGACGTCCCAATCTCTCGTATCGTTCCATGGCCTTGCTGGGCGCCCGTGACCTGTAAATATAAAATAAATTATTAAAGACAATAAGAGCCAGTATAAATTGTGATATGTGATAGCAGAGGGAAGATACGAGACTTGGCTAAAAGAATTTTATAAACTTGTCAACATAAGGAGTAGTAACTATTATTTTAATTAGCTTATGATACGTAATTATCGCTAATCGATCCTCGGAATTAATCGGTTTACTTAAAGTTCACGTCGCGTTGAACGATTTTCGTTTATCTTCCCCCTTATCATTATCTTGCTATCGGACGATAAACGTCGATTGTTAGTTTCAAATTTATCTCAGACTCCATTCGCTCTTTAACAATTTAGAATATCTTTTTTATATCTTAACGCACTTCTTGTATTTGGCCAGGCACGGCAATGTGAACTGTTGCGCAAAAAGCATGCTACCACGGTGAAGGCCAGAGGCCCAACTGTTTCTCTTAGCAGACAATAACCAAGGGTCAAGCTCCCCTGCTAGTTTGATTTTCCTCGCGGATGGTCCGCACGTGCGCACTTCTACTCTTGGTGAACCGATCCCAATATAGGTTTCAGTCATTGTTTCATTGTTTTATGTAAATTCGACAGTACGCTTGAGACTTGCGGCAGTTCCGGTTGTGCCAGACTATTTAAAAGTAATATAGAACATACTATAGCCCAAATTATGTGAATAAAAAAAATTAGACGACCTTCAAAATCTTACCAGAGAGAACATCGCTGTCTGTAATTCGCGTACCTCATATCGTTGAACATTTTTATGTTTCCCCATTCGTTTTGACATTTATTACAAAAAAAAAGTACAGATAAAAATTTCAAAAAACACGACGCACCCCTAGAACGATACTTAAATTGACTTTACATTGTTAACCTGTAAAAATACTAAAATTCTTTTTAAAAAAATGTCACGTTACAAAAGTGTCAAATACCTTCATTTGACAAGGGTCAGATCGATTTTTATATGTAATCGATAAATGATCACCGATTCGCTGATGTTTTTTTTTTGGGAATTTTGTATTTTTTCATTATAAATACACGACATTTCAGACAGCACGGGGAAGTTTACAGGACACTTTTGAGACATCTATTAAATCTTTACAGACGTCTATCAAGCGTTAGAAAGATAATTAAGAAATTTCTTATATCATCATTACATAAAAATTTCTATAAGATTTTCAAAACACTAAATTTCAAAGTCTTAAGGACCACTGAAGACATACATACATATATCTGGTGGAATTCTAGTGTTATCTGTGACGTATTTGTTTTCGAACAAAGACAAATATGGCCGACTGTTACTGATTAGCAGTAGAACTATACGACGTTTACTAATTAAATAATATATTCCATTTACTTATTCATATTCACAGTAATACTCATATTTACTTACAGGAGCCCGAAAATGGCGTTCATCGAAATCCCTGAACAAGACACCTTTGTCCAAGCACATACCGGGTGATACTAATGTACGTAGTTCTTTCTGGCAGCTTTGACGCTTTTCATAAACTTCTTGATTATTGACAATCAATAATTTTCGCTATAACACCAGGACTCAGACCCTGACCACGAAGAGTGACGTCATTTCAAACGCCCGGTAAAGGAACGGACGTTTTCCAGTAGAAATAATGAAAGTCAATTTTGGTTCACACAAAGAAATTTTCTACACCGACGATGCTTATCTTTAATAAATTGCAGGAGAGACATTTTAGGTCGTGGGTTTGTTCATTTATTATACTTTTTTTATTCCAACATCGCATTAAGACGTATGTATGACGTTTTTGCCTACCTCCTATCGTCAGACTCGAAATAAATGCAAGAATCGCATTTCTAATACGTAGGGAAAAGCTTGCGTGTAACTTTGTAATATTTTAACACGTTTCCACAACTTCAAAATTAACCTTGGCATTCGAACTACCTTTTGCTATACGTAATTCGAAAGGACGTCACTATTACCATAGCATTTCTAGGTTAAACGTTTTGTTTACGTGACCCAATGAATATTTGCAATATTACCCAAGAATGGTTAATTAAAGAAAATAATTTCTGTCGCCCAGAATACATTATCAATAAATAAAATAATGTACAAAATCTATATCGCGCAACCATAATACTTACTACAATACTCGCACGTAAAATACTTTGGTAAAATGACACTCCTTTGTTTCCAAAAAATAGATACACAGTGGAAAATAAAAGATTGTTTAATTTTATCCACGTTTAAATAATGAAAAGGAAATAATAAAAGAACTAGAATAATATCTTACCTTCTTGGCAACAAGGGTAATGTACTACCAAACAGCCAAAGCTTTCTGTCTTGGAACCATTTGTCCATACGAAGGCTTCTTTATTCTAACGCAATGCCTAGATTCGAGTAGTACAGACACATTGGAGGATTTATTCTTATCGATACTCGATTAATTAATAGGAATTCTTCCGCCCGCTTGGACATCATTATACAAGCTGTAAAAGCTGTTGCACGACTAATCCGTTCGAGTTTTGTTTGATCGTGTCGAAGGAACGCGTCATCTTAGTCAAGCGCATCACAGCTGATCGATATTTCTACGAACTAACCTATTTCGCATAGTTATATCTAACTAGAGAAATGGAGCAGAAAAATCATAGGGATTTTTATTCCGTTCGATTTTTTTCTCATTTCAATTATTTTATTATACACTTTACGTACACAAGCTATACACAATGGTCCCTGCCTCTATACACAATATTGATTTGATACATTTATCTTTTTCATTTTCTACGCGATTCATAACCTATATGAATTATCGTACATGTTTCTTTACGATTCATTGCATTGATATTTGATTTCGGATTGACAAGAAACATCAAGCCAGGAATTACTGAGATTTTTTTTCCATTTGAAAATCATTTGTTTTAAAGTTGTGGTGTCTTACAATTAGACAGTCCACGTCTTTACTTCCGGCTTAATGTGGATTTGCGATTCTTTTTGAGGTTAGTGTCTGTTATTTTAATGGTGGGATGAACTACGTGTGACGTCATTCAGGAAGAATGTAATTTTTCACTGGCTTCTTAATTGTGGCAGTTTTTAAAAATTCTTTTTCAGTGATAATATCTTTTTAGACACTCTTTGTATTTCTCTGTGCGTCTTGCAGCGGTTTTGGCTTCTCCACGTCCTGCGTGTCACCGTGCACAGTGAAGGTCACGAAGTATCTTTTACTGCGGTCCAATCTTTCGGCTGGTAGAGCTATTATCTGTTTTTCTTCTCCATGGCTGACCTCAACCTTGATAAGAACGTGTGATGAGGATAATATATTTTTTGTTATAGGATTATATTGGATCTTGATGAATTACCGTCATTTGACCTTTTCCACGACCTTCGATCTTTGGTAAGAGACTTCCGGTTCGTTCTGGAATGCCTCCACCAACTGGAATTACAATCTATTATCACATTGCGTATACGTCATTAAGTTAGTCATTATATAAGTAACTTGGTTTTATTTGATTTGTTATCTGTAAATGATTTTGACCTACGATAGGTGTAAACTGGTACTGATGTGTAGGCACTGGTTGCGTGATGACATCGATGCGTTTTTTGAGTACATTGCTTAGCTTCTATGCACCATTCAGGTGTTGCTGGACGTTTCTGAAGTCTTCTTAGTTGTTCGTATAAAAATGCTTCAAAGTGTCTAAAAAGTAATTAAATAAGTAATAATAATTATAGATTGGAATAATGTTGGAAAGAGTTAATTAAATATTTTCTCATTTAATAATAACCTGAATGTCAAAGGTTGATCATATTTAGCAACTCCCAGAGCAGGTCCAGCAGTTCCAGCTCTGTGGAAAGCTTCGACCTTTGGTAAAATAAGATTTTTTAAATAAATGTTTAATGTTTATTCAGGAACAGAAAATTAGAGGAAAAATTTTACCTGTCTCTTCACTAAAACTTGTTCGTTTGCTCGACCGTGACGTATCTGAAGTCTCTTGAGTTCCATTAATTGAAAAAATATTTTTCTCTCCAAGTGATAACGTCGCAAACTTATTTGAACGTCTCTTGTAATTGTCTCCATATGTAATGATTGTTGTTTTTCTGTATTTGGATAACACTTGATTGTTCTTTTTGGTATCCTTGATATTCTTGGACTTGGTTCTATGCCACTGTCCCTGCCGCCGCTGTCCTTACGCTGTTTCGTCCTGGGTCTGGCTCTTCGAAGTTCTTGAGGACTTTGTGCTCTTAACAAACGAGGTCTTGGTCTTGGGTGAACCTTGAAATGTTTTTTTGGATTGATAAATTTATAAAAATTATTTAATTCTCTTTGTATGATTTTACCTGGGGAAGTGATTCCATATCGGATGTCCTGGACTGACCAGGACCGGTTCTTGGAGTATCATCTTCACTGGTACTTGGCAGAACCCTCATCACACCCAGACCGTTGTCTTCTTCTGGTTCGGTATCCTGTTCTACGTCTTCTCCAATCGCTTCACGGATTTCCTTCTCTATTTCCTCATCTTCTTCATCCTCTTCCCATTCAGGACTTTCTATTACTGCTACGATAGCACTTCTATCAGGGGAACAATCCTCTGAACTTTCTATTAGACTCTTTTTTGATCTTGCAGAGTCTGATCGGCCTTTTCCTGTGGATGGTCTAGAACGTCTGGGCATCTTTGAACGTGGGGAACTCGAACTCTTTCTTTCAGATGAACTATCGTCTATGAAACGAAATGCTTCTGTTTCTGAAAGTGGGATTTTACTTATTTCAAGATCTTCTCCGTCGTCCATACTCTTTTCTGAATGAAGCTCTGATTTTTGTAAATTTTCTAAACTCTTTGGAAGGTCCACCTTGTTCGCTTCTTCGTAATTAGTCTCAGCTTTTTTAATAGATGATTTTGTACTTTTTGAAGGTTGATAAAAATTCTCAAGGTCAGTATCTTTTTCCTCATGTTGCTTTTCTTCAGTTTTTGAAGATTCTAATGACTTTTCTATTACTCTAGATACCTCTTCTTCAGGAGTCTTTGATGATGCATCAAGGGTACTTTTATCTGGGGAATCCTTCTTCGTGGATTCTGTGGATCTGCTTCTTGATTCAGAAAGAAATTCTTTCTCGGAAGAACCTATTGTTCTATTGCCAGGAGAATCTATTTTCTTTTTTACTTGTTTCCTTCTTTTCTGTTCACCTTTTGATAGAGTCTTCCCTTTCTTCTTTCCCGTATCTATTATTTTAGTCTTATTGTTCATTTCAGTACCTTCACTTCGTTCCTGGGAAGAAGATTTCGGAGGTGACCCAGACTTTTTACTATCCGGTGAAGACTTATCCTTGGCAGTACTAGGTCTACTCTTTGATGCTGAAGATTTCTTGCTCTTCGTAACTGTCTTCAATTTCTCTTCCTGTCCTGATGAATGTGCCAGAGCACCTTCAAAACTCTTCGAAGAAGATTCTTCTCCAGAAGGATCTTTATCCTTAACAGGACTCGTTCTCTCATCGCTCACTGAAGTTTCCTGGGTATTTTCTACTTCTGTACTCTTCTCGGATTCTCTTTCCTGACTGGCCTTCTCTTCTGGACTCTTTGAAGATTCAGGTGAGACACTTTCTTCTTCCTTCTCAACTTTCTCACCGGATCCTTCCTTATCTGTTTTTGATGAACTGTTAGATTGAGTTCCTAGTCGAGAATATCCTTTCTGAGAATCTTCAGAAGGAGTTTCTGACTCCGAAGTCTCTGTCTTTGTCTCCTTATCTTTAGCAGTGACTACGTCATCTACTTGAGCAGTAACGACGTCCTCATCACCGCCACCCTCTGATGTCCTACCACTTTTATCCTGAGTCTCATCCCCGTCCTGTGCAGCCTGTTGGCGCAATTCTTCGACGCTTTTCTTGAAATCGGCTGCCTTGATCATAAGAGCAGATTGCATCTCATCAGCCTTCTCCAGGATATGGTCCATCTTGGTCTTAGCCGAAGACGTCCTGCCTCTAGTAGATGATCCAGGACGTGCTGATCGAGGTCTCATTCTTTTAACGGGTTCAGCATTTTCATGATCATCTTCCAATTCTATTTTCTCTTTCGTCAAGGATGTCGGAGTATCCGGAGTCTGATCCTTGTGGACGAGGGCTGTCACCGTCACCCTCTCGACGGTTTCCTGGGAAGTACTGTCAGTCGCGTCACGTTGATAGTGAACGTTACGCTGCAAGGATACAGGACTCTCATCAGCCTCTTTTTGAATGTTGGATCCTTCTTCAAAATTCTTTACAGGCTCTTCTGAATCCTTAGATTTTGTTAACTCCATAGATTCTTTTTTCGTTGAAACTCCTGATACTGATTCATTTATAACAGCATGATCAGAATCATCTTCTGCATGAGATTTATCACCTCCAGTCTTCTTGTCCTGTTCCTTCGATTTACTACGTGAACTTTTCCTTCGTGTTTTTGTACAGTTTACTCTTTCCTTTTCCTCGCGTGGTGTTTTCGACTTCCTACCGGAAATTACTTTCTCAGATTTTTTCTCTATTGATTTTTTCACAACGACAACTTCTAAGCTATCATCGCTGACACTTCCAAGCTGATCACTCTTCTGATCCTCTTCGTTATCTGCATCCTTCCTAATTCGTCTGTCGCTTCTACGTCGATGAGTCATTCTGGCTGATCTGTCCAGGTCAGACAAGCTAGTAGACTCGCTTGATGATTCGCTATATTCATGTTTATGCTTCCTTAATTTTCCTCTTGTGCTTCTTTTCCTTTTTCTCTTTTCCCCAACATCACTCTCGTATCTAGCTGATTCACTGCGCGTCCTCCTCTCACGATCCTTCCTCGTCTTAGACAAGCGAATCTCTTCCTCGCTGAAGCTTCTGCTGTCCCTACGATCCTTCTTGAGACTTCCTCTTCTCCTTGTTCTTCTCTCTATCCATCGTTCCTCGTAATACAGTTCCGGTTCTCGAAAACCCCTACGTCTTCTACCTGGACTAAGACTCTCGCTCTCGCTGCTCGACCCAGCTCTCTTTACTTTCAATTTAGCCGCAAATACTGAAAAACGTACATAAGTTCCACTGTGTTGTTGTTCTACAAAAGGAGAATCTTATTTCATAAAAGATCAAAGCCAACCTGTCATACCTTTATTAGGAGCCATTTTGTGCGTTCTCAGTTGCTGAGCAGTGGTACCACCGTGCATTTGAATCAACTTGGCACAGTCTCTGTGACCACGGTAAAGTGCCGCGTCCAGGGCTGTCATCAGGTTACCTTTGCTAGTACGAAGAACAGCGTTTATCCTGGCGCCATTATCCAGGAGGACTTTACAAGCATCCAAGTGACCGTGTAAAGCGGCAACATGAAGCGGAGTCCTGCCATCGTGAGTAGCTACATCCAGAGTACTAGGTCTCTTCCTAGCCAACCATTTAATTAACTCTATTCTACCGGATGTTACAGCCTCATGAGCTACTCCAGTACCCCTGACAGTTCTAGCGTGTAAGGATCCTCCGTGTTGCGCAAGTATCTTCAGTGTCTCCAACTGACCCTTGGCGGCCGCACACAATGCCGGTCTAGACCAAGAAAACAGGTAATCAGACCTCATAAACTAATTTCAATATTCCCCCAGGTAACTCACGTTCTGCCTTTACGATCCTGTCTATTAGGGTCAGCACCTAGTCTCAATAAAAGTGCAGTGGCTTCGGCATGACCCAGTGTCGATGCATAATGAAGCGCGGAGCAACCATTATCATCAACGTGATCCGGTTGGGAACCACAGAGATTCACCAAGGCTTCCACGCATCTTGCATGTCCTCTGGATGCAGCACAGTGAAGTGCAGTCAGACCATCCTTGTCGGATGCACCAGCTGCAGCCGACCCACCAGCCCTGCATATAGCACCAGGAACAGTTTCAAAATATTTAACAACCTCAGCAGACTCCTTTTACCTAGCCAAAGCAAGGACGGCTTCGACACTTCCTGCACTGGCTGCCCAGAGGATTGGCTGTCTCCCGTCCTCGTCCTTGGCATTGACATCGGCGCCAAATTCTAACAGAGTCTGCAGGACCTTAAGACCCACTTTCTTCGGGACGGACAATTCAGCCGTGGCTGCTGCACCGCAGCATTGTGCTGCATAATGAAGCGGCGACCCACCTCGATGATCAGGAGTCGAAGGTCGCGCACCAGCTGCCAGGACTAGACGCACGCACTCGGCTTCTCCGCAGACTAAGATACAGAAACTAGATAAGAATGCGCATTCATATTTATATCTTTACTTATCCAAATGATCGGTAGACATTTTTCTGCTCCAAGGATATTCACTGTTGCACTTAATTTTTTTTTCTTCCTATCGTGCTCCTTCCTGCCAGATAAAATCGAGGTACGTCATGTTGCAGATTCAGTGAACAAGTCGAAGGACTATTACTCTTCGCTCGCTTAAATAAAGCAAGGACGCCTATGGTCAATCTCAGCAGATTATCTCAAGACTAGCGTGAGGCCCAGATCGACCTGAATTACGTCACCGCACGCGACCCACTGACCTTACTTGACCAAGCTGCCCATTGGCTTAGCCTCCTTTCTCAAGAGATCTACCAATCCGATAACAGTGTTACCATCCTACGAGAATCCTGTTCCTTAGAGTCAGCTATTTCCATACAATTTTATCCATGTACCAGGAACTCATGTACAATTCTAGATTAGGTACGATTTTTAAGTCAATTTTTAAAACGTTTCTAAGAAACTCAAGTCTGGTTGAGTGAAGATCTAATGGAATTATGTTTAATGTGTATTATTAATATTAATTTTGCACCTGTAGCCCAATGAAGTACACTGTGTCCTTCCAAGTCTTTGGCATTGACGTCTGCAGCATTGGCCAACAGTACAGCAACGAGCTGAGTGTCCCCAGCAATGACTGCCAAATGCAAAGGTGTGTGACCCTCTGCATCAGGAGCATTGACCAGTTCCGGTGCCGCCGTAGCCACGGCACCGCCAGTTCCGGCATCCATACAGTAATGCAAAGCGTTCCTGAGGGTTCTGTCTCTGAATCCAATGGTCTCGCTTTGTTCCCTTAACAATCTTAAAACTCGTATTCTGTCTGCCTGTTGGCAGGCGTGCATCAGAGGTGTCGCACCTATTGGTAAGACTCTATGGAATTTAAGAAAAAGAATTAAATTAATTTAGGTTGATCAATTTTAATTGTTATCTAGAGACGGAATACCCCCATTGAATACCTGTATGGCCTTTCCTGGTGGTGATCTTGCGCTCTTGGTACGTAAGATGTTCCTCGTGTCCAGGATGAACCAGGATTCTTTGATACCTGACTACGACTTGGTACTGGGGTCAAAGGTGGTAATGATACGTCTGCTGTTCTTTCTTGTTTTCTTACTTGGACTCTCTCGGGCTGTTTCTGTGGAATCGGTGGAGTCTTAGTGTCCATCCCCGATTTTACCACCGATTTTTTCTAGATCGGCTCCATCTATAAAGACACATGAAATCTTCGACTGATATTTATTTCAATTAGATTTTAATTCGAACCTCGAAGAGGTATCTGACACTACTCACTTCCTAAAAGCTCGACCATTCTCACACTTAATTAGGACAGAAGTTTATTATCGTTAGATCAATTAGGGTCGCAACCCTTAAAACAGTGACCTCGTTCTTAACTCAAGGAAATTGGGCACGGTCTCGGAGCTGAATCTGGTAAGATCTTCAAAAGCCAAACTGTGTGGCTGAGAACGAGTTGGGTGACCACGTGGTGAATTGACCTGGTCACTCGGTACCATAGAAACCGTCCACCACAACACCCGATGCCGATAAAGAATTCTAATAGCGAATCTCACGACAAGGTCGCCACGTGTCCAATTTTTATGTTACACATGGGTATCGTGCGTGCTGAGATCGGAAGTCTATTTGTCTCCTTAAAAAGTAGGAGAGCAGAAAAAATCAAGGGCATCGCTGGACAGGACCTCGAAAAATTAGGACAATTTTCAAGGACTCGACGAGTCAAGTGCTCGATCGATTTCTACAGGTCAATATTATATTAATCGTTCGTTTATATTAATTTTCATAAGACAAATGGTATTCGATTTTCTGTACGATTATAACGAAACCTGCCTTTACTTTAGCAGTGAAAGGGTTGATAGTGATAATAGTACGTGGGGAATTCACCAGCTAAAAATATTCACCCAGGGTGTTGAGGTGGTTGCGGATCGACTGGAGTATTATTTCCTTTTATTTGAGAAGTCCCCCCCAAGAGACTACTTTAATATGGACGCAGGGGTCTTCTTCTACCAAGTAGAACAGTGCTATATGCTTCTTAAGCAGCAACGTCTACGTTCTTAAACTCAACTGCCTGTCAGCTCTCACGCTATGTCTAAAGCTCTCGCTAAAGGTCTATTTACGAACCCTTTTACACTTCGCAGCCTTTCTTATTGCTTAGTTTATAATTTCGCCATTTTGTGCTGCTACATAATCCATTCATCGGACAGCACGCGGATTCATTTTTAAAAATCGTTTGGTCGTTTGGTCAAACATTTGAAATTTTAATAAAATTATTTCAACTATTCCACGAACAATTTTATAGTGAAAATTGTAAGAATTTATTACAATTTTATTAAATTTCTTTTTAATAATTCATTTTATTCTTATACGAAATTTGATTACTTTTTTTTATTTCAAGGTATTCCGGAGGAGAATCATAAACCAGACTTTATTCGGCATTCATCACGCGGACGGTCGAAGTTGTCAGTGAAAAAATGACTCAAGTCCATCTACCAGACTAAATGTGGAAAACACCCGAGCCAAGTACTAACTACTCACACATATCGATTTCTCTTATGATAATAAGGAAAGCTAATGCCAATACTTATGCGAGCACTGTCACGTCTACGTTTTTACACTCTCGTATACGTTTCGTCAGCTTTTCTGTTTTCAGTCTTGACTTTTCTAGGACGCTTTTTGATTCTACTAAATCGTTTAAAGTCTCGTTTGTCTGATATAAATCTTATAAAACGCGGGAAATTCAATTTTCAAAATTGTCTATTCTATATAGAAACTGGCAAGAGCAGATCAAAGTAAAATGAGTTTTTTAGTTTAGTTTCTTTTAGACAAAATCAATTTTAATTGTATAGGGTCTTGGATTTTATTTGAATTAAAAATTCAGCATGTATTGTCTTACGGAATAAGTTTTATATACATGAAAAGCGATTTAATCCACATAAGAAAGTTTATTCCTAGAAAGTTATCACTTATAAACATATAACATGCACCACGTGCTCGTGTTCCAACAGCTCTATGACTGGAAATCGTTATTCCATCAAATAAACCGGTACGCTCGTCTACTAGGAACGTAGGTCGTTAATGATTCATCAAGCCGTTTAATATTTCGCGTGAAAATCTTCCATGCCAAGTTCGATTACGCCGTAATAGGTAAAATCGCTGCAGAATTCGATTTTCCCATTCGGTCGGTTTTGCCGTGGTGAACTGATTGATATCCGCAAATAAAAAGTCTGGATACTCGTTTGAAAATAAAGGAATAAAATTAAAATTTAACTAATCGAAGCGACGTTTTAAAAAAATGTCATTGGAGTTTGGTCCATAGTAAATAGCGTGTGCATAGTTAATTTTTATTGTAATAAATAAATTATTCACTACTCGTGCTACGGGCCGTCGAGAGGAATCTTACTTCTTCGAATGTTTTAGGGACTTCCCCGTTTTCCGCCATTTCCATAACGAACGGTGTCCTGCTTCTGTGATGATCTTGAGGCTTTTGAAGAATACCGCCACACGAGACTCCAATCTCTCAGAGGGTGAAACGCTCCTCACGAGGGTGGGACGCGCACTGGCGTCCTTCTGTTAGCGTGGCGTATAAATGTAAGGGTTGCTTAGATACCATCGTTTCAGTAACGTATCTAGCTATGGTACCGGTACTTTTTTGTTTTAATTTTCAAGCGGTTAAACTTGATGAAATAAAACGGGATCTGTGAGTATTTAGTTATTCGATAATACTATTAAAATAGTAATTAAGCTTTTTGATTCGCTTTATATAATTGTTTTAGATAATGTCAATTATTTCATTACTACGCATGAAATTCACAATGCTATTCAATTCTTACAAGTGGGGGTATAGCTCAGTGGTAGAGCATTCGACTGCAGATCGAGAGGTCCCCGGTTCAAACCCGGGTGCCCCCTCAACTTAATTTTTGCAATTGTTTACAACAAATAATAAAGGTAAATAAAGTTTATCGAGGCTTCTGATAAATTTTCATTTATAAATATCACAAATATTTAAACTGATAAAGCTAATAGAATTGTTAATGCCAAATTTATTTTAAATCTTATCTAATTAGACTGTGATAATAAATCTTTTTGTTTTGGACACTAGGGTAGATTATCAACTATTTGTTCTTGATTATATATTATTAAGTAATTATTAAATATTTACAATTGTAATCCAGTTAAGGAATTATACAACTTTTAAGTTGATTATTTATGGCGCAACTCAAGAAAGTGTCGTACAGACGGTTTGATATGTCGGAAGTAAAGTATGATTTTGCTCAATGGGAGAATTATCGTTTGAGTTCATCATCCTTTTATTTATCTTGGTTTATTAAAATCTATGGATATGGAAATGTCAGTAGGCCAGTATCATGTGTCAAAATAATCAGTCGAAAAAGCGACAAGATGACTAGGAGCTTCCGCTATGGATGACGAGACATGGCGACGTGTGGCTCGAATTGTTTTCGGTCTTTCCTGTAGTAAATAATCAGGGTTTATACCCATCAAAAACATATTGTAAATATCTTCGACTAAACATTAGGCTCGACAGGAATAAAGTTTCAGCACAGTAGTTTCAAGCGGCAAAATGAATTACAATCAATCTGGTGCACGAAGAGGTAAGTTCGGTATTTGGTTACAGATGGTGATTCATTTTTTTTAAATGATTTTGATCGTCAATTAAATGTTTAAAATATATTTCTTTTATTAAATACTATAGGATAGAATGATTTCTGACGTAGGATAGTAACTATATTACAAATTGTTGAGGCAATACTATGTTTATTAATATCTTGCAAACTGTTGGATGGTGAGGTTAACTTTGGGTTTTATATATCAAGTGAATGGATGTCAAAGGTCGATATTTAGAGGGAAATGTGATTATTTGGAAATAGATAAATTAATTTTATGTAGAAGAGGTTATCGTTAGTAGATTTTTAATCTTTGCATATCGACGGCAAGGTGAATTACTTACAGGAAAGCCAAAAAGGATATTGGATCCATCGGCTGGTCTTTCTGCACCAGTTTCATCGCCACCACAAGGTCCATATGTGTATAATCAACAAATTGGATCGGTAAATATCTCTTTTTACATGTAACGTAATGATGAAAATATTGCTTTACTTTATATTCCATTTGTAGATGCCTATGAATAGTGGCCCACCACCAGAATATGGATTTAATATGCCTGAGCAATCCTCACCACCGTATGGATTTAACACAGCACCTATGCCTGGATATAATCCTAATGATACTCGTACGGAAGGATTTACCACACCACAGTTTGCCACGCAGCTATTAGCAGAACCAATGGTGACAAATATGGCAGTGCAGTACGGCAATGCTCTAGTTGGTTCAGGGAAGCAACAGTTGGAAAAGTATGTGCCTGTAACAGCATTGAAATATTACTTTGCTGTTGACACGGATTATGTCATCGCGAAATTATCTCTTCTGTTCTTTCCATTCACACACAGAGTGAGTACTGTATCAGAATTATTTTTGTTTGATTAATCACTTTTATATGCTAAACATTCTTTATTATACTAAACAGGACTGGTCAGTGAAATATGAGCAGGATGGTCCATTGCAACCACGCTACGAAAGGAATGCTCCTGATTTGTACATTCCAACAATGGCATTCTTGACATACGTTGTAATAGCTGGTTTAGCTCTTGGGACACAGGAACGTTTCACTCCGGAGCAGCTAGGTATCTTGGCTAGTTCTGCTCTGGCTTGGGGTATCATAGAATTAATTGTTCATACTATAACCCTTTACGTGATGAACCTAGACACAAGTCTGCGGACCCTCGATCTGTTAGCTTACTGTGGTTACAAGTACGTAGGTGTGAACATTGCAGTGTTCTTATCACTAATATTTCAACGGTTGGGCTACTACGTTGTGTTGATATACTTCAGCATATCCCTAGCATTCTTTCTAATACGGTCACTGAAATTAAGAGTCATTCCAGAAGGTCATAGTTCGTATACAGCTTCTGGAAACAAGAGAAGGCTCTACTTTATTCTTTTCATTGCTAGCATTCAACCATTATTAATGTGGTGGCTGTCTTTCCATTTGATTCCCTCTAAAGCTACTTAGGATACCAAAGGCGTGCTTAAAAGGAGGATCAAAGCCTGTGTGTATTTATGTGACGATAAATATCTCCCATGCATTTTTATAATAAAAAAAAAAGAAATTCCCCATAAGCCTACAATTTTTCTATAAAAGTTATGATCCTGCGTTAAATTAATTTTCTACTAGAGTTTGTTTATTGCCAAGAAGTACCATAAATGCTGGTTACATTCTAAGGAGTATACAAACATCTGTATATGAATAAGTATCAATAGAAAATAATGAAAAGCATTTGTGTATAATCTTCAAGTATATTTTTCTTCATTACTCAAGCAAACATGAGACAATTTAAAAGACAAGTATGACATCGTAAAGCATAACAAATATACAGTGACCTAAATTATCGTTTATTGCTTCCGTCATTCAACCTATCATACCTGTTACAGATCTTAAAATGTTCAGCAAATCCTTTTCATACATAAGTATACTATACCTGAATAGACTGAACACGTCCCTTTAATCTGTGCCGCATGATTTTGACATGTAGGACATAAATCTATATATATCATTGCAATTGGTAAATCCGAGCTGTCGATCTTGAAGACACCCCAGACCGCGTGACACCATATCCCATAAGATGTCCAGTCATTCAATGAGTCCCCAATAATATAACTGCGAACGTTTCGAGGTAATGATAAATGTACCAAAGTATCCCGAAAAAGTTTAATCTTCAATCAACACTACAGATCTCATTTTATCGGAGAGGTTAAACGAGCTGCCA
This sequence comes from Trachelus troglodyta, assembly GCA_030142635.1. NCBI lineage: Eukaryota > Metazoa > Arthropoda > Insecta > Hymenoptera > Cephidae > Trachelus > Trachelus troglodyta. The sequence goes on from JARQTJ010000359.1 coordinate 168,037, forward strand.
ATATTCTTCGAAAGATGTCGTCAGCGTTGTCGTCAGCGGCCGTCATTAAGCCATTCCGAAAGGGCGCTGCAAGCGAGTATCAGAAACTCAGCCAATCAGTTAGCCGTAAGCCGCGGTGAGGTGAAGGTGTATTGTGTGTTATTGTGGGCCGAGAGGCCGAAAAATGGCGGAGCGGACGAAGGCGACGGCCGCGGCCACCCGGCCCGTTCCCATGAAGCTCTTTGCCACCTGGGAAGTCGACCGGACCCCTCCAAACTGTATACCCAGGTAAACAATCACAGAGCTTCTTAATGATTCCTACCAGATAATCTCATTGAAGAATTCAACGTCCTAGGAAGCCGTGTCCCGCGCTCTTGGACGCCAGCGCCTTGGCGGGCATTCACACGCCCTTTTTTTATAATCGCCCGCGTTTTTAATCTCCAGCACTCCGTCCGGAGGACACTCACCAACCCCTCGAACTCCTCTCACCTCCGATAACCTTTTCTTTGTCTCGTTACTTTACTCTTCCATACTTTTCTCTCACCTACCGCTAAACTCGACATCCACCACGTAGTTGTTTCTAACTAACGGATGCTAGCTGTCAATTCGACGTGACAGATCTCGGCGTGAACTCCCCTGTTATATATATACACACACATAATATGCATCCTGACAGTTTCCTCGTTGCCTAGGACCTAATTTTTTGCATTCTGCACTTAGTGCCTGCTTAACGAACGATTCACGAGTGTTTTATATCTATTCACTGACTTTTGTACAGTAATTATACGATACTGCGTTGTCTGACGTAAAATTAATAATAAAATGTAGAAAAAAAATTGAACGCTGATAATCAATTTCTTTTTCGTTGAATTGGAGTTGATTGCAGGTTAGCCGTATAAATATTTGTCTCTCAATTCTTTTGAAGACCTTTTTAACGTGAATCTGTCTCATTCTGATCGATCGAATGCCGATCTCGTCCACCTGAAAATCCAGGGTTGGTCGAATTTCAATGATTAATTACTGGCGCGATCGATTCGTCGATTCTTTATTTAATGATTACTGCTATCTCAACGATCATGATAGCATAATCTTTTAATGTATTCAGTTGTACGATCGATAATCGTTGACACTGGAGAATTGTTAGATAATATATTTCATAAATGGGAAGCTCTCTTGGTATTTTTAATCAAATGACAGTATTTGATTAACCAATGTGGTTTTTTTTTTCGTATTTTCGATTTCTACATAGCAGCCATGTATAAAGTCAATTTCAACTGTCATTTACTGTTCGAATGTTGGAAGTCGAATTGAACCTGAAATGGGTATTGATTGCTGCGAATAAAGCTTCATTCAACGTCTTCGTACAAAATTAATTATCTTGCACGTTTTTTTTATTTGTATTATTCTTAATCTTTTTCTAGCTTCGTTAATGCGCAAAAGCCCAGTCTCGAATCAATTCTTACGCAGCAACGTCGTGAATGGTCAGAAGCGATATTAATCGTCATCCAGGATTAATAACAGAGTAGATTCAGCTATATTGTTCTAAAATTACTACAATTATCTCTCCCCCCGAAATTTCTGTTTGCTATGCATCCTGAAAATTAAAAGCATACACTTTTGCCATATGTCGCGTGCCAAATTGAAAAAGGATCATAACTTCCGCTTTTATGTATGCGGTCCGGCGTTTATAATCATAATAGTAACGACGTATCACGGATTAAGCAAACGATAAATAATGCCAAGATTTTTAGTTCAAAAATAAATAAGTCAAAATATAACATGACATAACCTCAACAATCGAACTAAAAATCATTACATTCTACCTATCGTAAATGAAAATAACGAATTTTAAAGTGATTCATCCTTATATATTAAATTATATCTATATAGTGGATGTTGGAATTTTTATATTTTTTAAATCACAAACTATACGTTATATCGTGCTCAAATTTTGTATATGCCTTATATATATATTCACACAGATATAAATATAATTTTATCTTGGACTGGCTGTTATCTAATGTACTCTCGTCGACTAAACAACAATTTTGAATACTTAAATACAAGTGGGATAATTTTTTAAGGTTAAGTTAAAACCTATGTAATTCCGCAAGCTTTTCATTGAGTATAAACGCGCACAAATTTACGAGTGTTTTTTTTTCGTTTTTATTAACGATAACAAAAATACTCATTAGTCGATCTGATAACGATGTGAATCAACGCCATCTATTTTTGTGGATACAGTTTCGTCTAGATCATTTTAATTGCATGGATAATTGAAATATATCCGTGAGGTAAAACGAGAAGGAGAGAAAAAAGGAAATGCAAGAGGGAGTCAGAATTAAGAGGTTTCGTGCTGACTGTAAGTGGCAGCAATTTGCCAAATATTGTTCCGCAGTTCCCTTGCTCCCTTTCCCTTCATTCCCTCCAGTCCCTCATTCACGTTCAGAGCATTAAGTTTCCATAGTACGTTACGCGCGAAGAGTTTTGCCCCTGAATTCCATAATGGCCGGGAGCCCTATTTCGGTATCGTTTCGTAGAGAGAACTCAGGGTGACGGGTAATAGTCTCTTCTATAGTGGGACGACAGTTACTTTACTGTGTTCTGAAATACGATATTTGGCATTCCTTTGTCGCAGGTAAATAGACCTTTAGAGTTGTAAAATTAAAATATCCTTTTTTTATCGTTTTAGGTTAGAAGGTAATTCCCTTTGTTGACAACGACGCGTTGATACCGAACGAAGGGATATCTTGGTGTTTTATAAATGTACTGTCTGAAAAATGTACGTTAATCGTCGTTCGTCCTGCTATACGATTCATCGCCATTTTTTTTATTTTAATACTAAAATCCGACTATTTTGGTGCGTGATGATGGAAAAAGTGGTATTGCTGTAGCAATAAATTCGCGGAAATACGTTAGTCGATTTTTTTTATTTTTCACAATTTTTAAGCTGACTGTCCTGCATGTTTCTAAGGAATTTTTTTTTAATCCTGACGTCATACGGTTTTTTTAAAAAAAGGGATCGATAAGTTCGGCATCTGCAATTTTTGTATGACTATTTCGATTTGACGTTGCTACTTTTTATTTGGATTCACCCGAAGTTTTAAGTTATGACATAATTTTTATGTCTATGCGCACAGTCGGTATCTGTTACCTACAGAGGCATCGATCGATTTACGTTGTTACGAGGACTTTTGTCGAGAGATCATTGACGATCTCGAGGAGCTTGTACGCCAAGGAGTGTGTTCGATTTCTCACCTGGAGTGGTTCGACTCTTGAGGAAGAGTAAATGGATGGGACTGGTACTAGGGAGTATCTACTAGAGTAGGCAAAAATAGTATTTAGCAGCTTTACGAACACTCGCGGGACTTTTCGAACGGCGAGCTTGAGCCGTCGGATGAACGAGACAGAAAAAAAGGTAGCGATAAGAAGTGAAAAACAAGACAATTTCAAACATTCCATATGAGAATCGAAACATTGTGCCAGTGAGAATTAAACTGGATCTTTATTCTACTGCGTTCCATTTGTTTTTTTTTGGGTTTATTCACAGCCCTACACTCCAATCGCACGACGCCATTACGAAATAACGATAAAGCAACATTGTTTCCAACGTATTTAATTAACCAGCGACCCTGCACTCCATTGAGTGTTCGGATTGCACTCCGACCCGATGATTTTTAGGTTAGGTCGACTCGCGCGACTTATCGAACGTCCAACGAACTCTGCTATCGTTTTGAGCGGGAGATTCAAAATTTTTCTTCCTTCACTTGTCGCAACGAGTTTCTCAGTGGATTTCTTAATATGTCACGTAACATTTTTTTTCACAAAATTTCCTTCTGTTCACTTATTTTATCCAACAAAGTCAAAGTCAGTCGCGTCAATCGCGCGAACTAATGGATATACAGGACGGAGACAATGAGAGCGAAAAGGACAGATATAAAGTGATAGACGAAGCCTGTCGTGAAGCTGCCACCGGTTACCGCAACAGTGACGTAACCATGGTTAAACCTGGTGCATTGCGGCTGTTTCGTGACTCTACGCGATCTCTTTCACATATTTCAACTCCCGGTACCATCTTTACGTGTGTGTTTGCTAGTTCTTGTGTTTCGTATTCATAGCGGCGTGTCCATCGGTCGCCGAGGCGGCATAATACGAGTCTCTCGACTCCCTATTTAGTTTTCTTTCGTAAAATCCATCAAATTTCTATAGGACACAGATTCATCGACCAACTCACCCGCGGGCACCCATTGGTATCCGTAAAATTTTTTTAAACGCATTCCGAAGTCCCCGGAGATTTCTTATCGCGAGCCCGCGCGTCAAAACAACAAGGGAGAAAACGTCTGGACTACTGTCGCTGCACAACCAGAGAGAATTCTCGCGATTAATATTACGTGGACGTTTTCTGCTTTGTTTAACTGAAAAGTGATTTTCTTTGAAAACTTCCTCAGTGACTCCTCGGCACGATTCGATACGTGCAGACAACGACAGAAATGCGATTTGATCGATGATGTGGGGAGAGGGGGACAAGAAATATAGTCATTCATTGTCCGCGACTTATCGTGACAGCAATCGATATAATATTTGTGAATCAATAGGTCGATCTCTTATCGGACCGTAGTTACTCTTGTTCAATTTAATAACTTAACGTTATGTCCTTTTTTTTATTTTTTCTCTCTCCTCTGAGTTATTCTCGATGACACCGGATATTAATTTAGTATGAATTTAACCCTGTCTGCAGATGCCTCCACTTACGTACGTACGTGATGGTTACGTGCCTGCAGATGCAGCTGACATATTTAAGCGTGTATCTAATTGCACGTGCAGTGGAAAAGTCGAGCAGAAAAAAAGCCGACAAACAAAATTGGTAGCTCTGATGGAACGTACGTGCACGACTGTGCACGAATTATTGTTAGATATTGGATCTGTGCGCGTAGACGCACATATCCAGTATATGTATGCATTAAGTCGGGCGCCACACGTGGACGGGGACGGTTAATGGTTTGGTTTGAATTTTAAGTATTTCCTATGTGGCAGGCGAGTGCGAGAGAGACCGAGATAAGTGCATTTGTACGAGTGGGAGTGAGACGGAGTCACGGTGTCTCAGTTTGACCCGTACACGACTACGTACGTCATTGTCGAATTGACATTTATGAAAATCGTCGGTGCTGGATTTTTCTGAAGCGGCGAGAGAGGGAGGGAATTTGTTGCTATTTTTAAAGAGAAACGGAAATACGATCCACGAGATTGGCGTTAAAATATTTCATTGTTTACATCACCTATGCAGTCAACGGATACTCGTCATATCCGCATCACGAAGTGCAGTTTCCTCTTGCAGTTTGCAAAGATTTTTTATCGACGTTTCACACGCATCGCCATTCTTTGTTCTTTCTTGTACAATGCTTGTTGGGGAAATTATTGTTGTTGTCGAGGTATTAATTTTCGTTCTACTTTTTACCTTTTTCTTCCGTCTCTGGTCTTTATGAAAATTTACGTTCCTTAGGGTCAAATCTCTCGAAATTTACTTTCAGTACTACGAGCATCGCAGTTGTCTTTGTTTATCTGCTTGCTACTGAACGAGACACAACCATGCTCTTAGTAGCGACATAGAATTAGGAAACGTTATCCTGAGTCATGCGAAAGTCTTTCGTTATTGTGTCCCGTCTGCAGTGACACTTTTGAAGGTTACGAAGGAGGTAATAATCGTTTGCTTGACTCTCGTAATTATTTTGTCGTACAATTTTAATATTCTTTGTTACAATTGCTTTATGCACATCGTTGCGCAGCGCTTGTTTTGACTCCGTTGGTACGAAGAACGCACCGAGGGCCTCTGGGTATTTTCTTTAGTCTGGCTTCTACTCGCTGGCTCTCGGCAATGCCGGGTAGGGGGGACGCCGGTAGACGCTACAAAGACGGCTCGACGACGGCACGCTCGTGACTCAATGGCTGCGAATCTAGAATGTTCGATAAATCATTTACCTCGAATGCACTCGAGTATTTATCGATGAGGTGGACTTTTGTTGGAAGTTACGATTGCTTTGGTTGTCGTAATTTCTTTTTTCTCGCGTTTCGAGTGTCACCGTTATCAATTTATTTATTTCGTAAGTACGTCAGCTCCAGGCGTCTGTCGCTCTCTTCAATTGCCTTACGCTGATACGCACCAGAATGACTCCTCTTGATCGCTAAGTCAATTTTACTGCGAATTGGCGCAATGCGTTGCGTACGTGAATTGGATTCTGTATGGACTCTTTCTTCGGGCTAAAAGAGACCCTTGTTCGCCATATTGGATATGCTCTGACGATGACGATGAAGACGGCGATCGGATCTGGATGACGCTACTGGCTTTACGAGTAACTATTGGAAATATTCATTTGATACGCATCGTCGTATCAAGCTCTTCTTTTGTTATCCGGCACGATGAGTCATCGTGTTATTGCATTTCATCTTTGCCTCTGGAGATTTATTCACACGAGTACTTACTGGGAGTACTTACGGGTTACTTGACTCGTCCGATATTTTCTGCTCGGTGATGATCAATACATTGACATTAAATTTTGATAAATACATTCTTTTTTATTCGTCATCCGCACAGTGCAATTTTACTAGATTTTTTTCCTTCTCTCCCTTCGCCAATTATTGTAACTCTGACTATTGTATGCATTGGATTTGAATTTAAAAAAAAAACGTCCACTTCATAACATGAATTTTTTTTATTTTCATTGCAGCTACTTACGGTGTGAATTAACTCTTTGTAGTTTGCAGAAGATACGGGACTAAGATTTAACAATAAATTATGAAAGCGTCGATGAATCACGTGGTGATGGCGTCAAAGCTTCTCGAATGCATCTACATATGTGCATAAGCAAAAAATACTTCCTGGCTTTAAGGACACTAGTATCTATTCTCAGCCGGATGACTGGTATAACGTGCCAACGATTTTGGACTTGAGATACACAAGGAAATGTGGATTATAAGAAAAGCAAACACTCTCGCATGCCCTAATAGGAATTTGCAAACTTGATAATTTTACCTGACAACCTCGTGAGTCTTTTCGATTAATTTAATAGTCAGTAAATAGCGGACGTGGGTCGATCACCTTTGGCTATTACTTCACTGCGTCTGCGCTTCGGGCTTATTGTTATTAATTTAATGAATAATCAATTCGCTATACTTGACTCAGTGTGCGTTTTACTTTTTCTTTTAAGGTTCAACTTCCGCTAAGATATTCCCGTAATCGTTAGCCACTAACATTAGACAGGTTGCGTAATTTTGGCAAAGGAGAATCGCGTCGTCACGCGACGGCATCCGTCTTATTTCGAGTAGCCCCAAAGTTCGAACCGCTGAAGATATTACGTCAGGATCAGCTGTTGCCCGGAGTGGATCTTTCTTATATTGTCGTCTTGGTACGCTCCTGGAGAGGAGGGGAGTCTTTTCCTTATACTCACGACGAGGACCTTCACCTTGTACGTTTTCTGGTATCCGTGACGCCAGGAAGACCCTGACGCGCACTTCGTTTTAATGTATAAATAGCATTACATGCTAAATCAGCTGATCCGGCCGCATTAGTCGTTTATCTAGTGAAATTTACGTATTTCTTTTCGTGACGGCTGCTAACTTCTTTCTCTGTCAATCCCAATGGAGATTGATCGTGCATGAAATTGGGTAAATGGATAGTCGTGGGAGGTATATGATTTTTTGGGGATACAATGTTAATTTTACGAGAACGATGAATATTTTTAAATCTACGAATTGAAAGGGAAAATATAGATTTCTTAGGACTCTGACGCTTCTAAGAATATTTACAGGACTGTCTCTCTCCTGGAAACACACGATTTATGCCTTTGAAATGTATATTAGATGCGAGGGAGGTTGGTTATTTTTTTTTCATTCATTTCATTTCGAGAATTATTCGGATTTTGGATCGGATCGGATTTCGTATCGCCATGTAGATTTCTCTCGTTCCTTCAGGATTCACTCGTGAAATTGCTTATTGGATATCGAAGTTGCTTGCGACCATCGAATAGGTTCACGTTGCTCTAGTATATACAGAAAGGGATCTGTTATCGGGTATATTACTGTTATCTATGTTTTTTTTCTCTTTTATGCAACATCCCGATCCCGTCTAATTTTTTTCATACAATTCCACGTCCGAAGCTCGCGAATGATCTTTGAAAGAAATTTTTTCTTTCTCTGCAACGAACCCAAGATTACCCAGGATGATTACTTGGGACAGTACGAACAGTACAATCATGCCCAAATTGCGACATTGAGCGCAATCAGCCGAATTAAAAAAGAAGATCTGAGCAAAGTGCTAAGTGTCTACAGGAAGCGTTTGACACATTGGGGTTAGTTTTATTCCAGATGGCGCCACGAGTTCGTTTGAGCTTCATGACTCCCAGAACAACATTCACTCTTACCAGAGACGCTCGTACATTTCATTACCATTGTTCGTGAGGAGTAATAAAAAAAATTCAAATTTATTCTGATCTTCAATCAGATGAATTCTAATGACAGGTAATGCATGATTCGAGGCATTTAACCATCTACCAAATTGATCCGTTGATTCAGCATAACAATGTCAATTCCGATGTATTTATAGGTTAGAGAGAAAGTCACGATGGGTTCGTCCGCCAAGAACTCCCTCGGCCGTAGAAGACCCAGAGGAATCGATGCCGACATGAAATTTTAATTCGTATCGTCCTTATCCGTGCGCCTTATCGCACGTAGTTGCCCTTCGCCTAGGTTCTCAATACCCACCTCTTCTCTCTCGTACAGCCCCGGTGGTATCGTCTGATCGCGTTTCGTCCGACGACGCGACGTCCCACGTCGCCGCTGCTCCAGGATCGATTCCCACGATTCTATCTACATGACCACGAGCACGAGGATTCACAGTGTATGTGGACACTGTCGTATTTCATATTTTTCTCTCTACTTCATTACTCCAGGCGATGAACTTTGATTCTGTATCTTCATCTTTTATTTTATCATTGATTCATCATATTTTTTAATAGATACATTCGTAGGCGTAACTTCCCGGAGTCACGCCGTCATTCGTGTCAAACGATCCTCACCAGGTAGAACCAGGTAGAACGAGATGGAATACTTTGAGACAAACAGTTAAATAACGAGAGGGTGAACTCTGCGACGAATCTCTACAGCTTCAAGACACTGTGTGCAGATGTATAGAGAGACACTAGTACGTCTATGGTATTGTCTGCTTTGAAAGCAGAGCTCCTAAAGGCAGACTCGCAATGCTCTTTACGTTCTACACGTCCTCGACTCTCGGATTTACCTTCGTTCTCTCACGGCCGTTTCTACAAAGCGTAGGTGTAAGATCTCAGAAAAGTATTTCGAAAAAGTAGGAAGCACGCACGTACCCTACTTTCATATATATCCTACTCAGGATGCAGAGAACAATAGACTTTCCGGGTGATCCGCATCGAAAATCCGTGCCGATGATTTCAGGATTAAAGTCATTTTCCGGCCTTCGGTGTCCCTCTGAGGTGTTGATACGGGGATCTGGTGGCTGGGTACAGATACGATGGTGGGGACTGGGATTCGCAGTGGGGGATTTCACCCGGTAACCCCCCCATTCGCGGCACGGACCCTCATTCATCAGTCGACCACGCTAGGTGATTCATGTTATTCGCAGACGTTACGTTTCAGCTCCTCCCACGACTGTTTTGTTCAACGTGGGGCTGGAACCACGGAACCCGTAGTAGCCAACCCCAAGCCTCAGTGTATCGATTCAATGTCACCGACCGACCTCTCGCACCCTACTTGGACAGAGTAAGGGCCGCAGCCACCTCTTGTACCGTCAAGGGTTCTTTGGAATACGGTGCTCGTCTGCTGGGCACGCGTTTCCTGGTGATGGACGGTGCTCGAGGACAATTGTTTCCATTGGGTTATCTGTTGAATGAAATTTATTTATTGTAAAATTATTCATGGCCAGATACCTGCAGGAGGCTAAAATTAGGTAACTGCGAATATTTTAATTTAATTGAGTGACATTTAATTCCTTTTATATTTGCAGTGTTGTATAAACACATCAATGGTTTGTATATGATGTATTCGATGGAGATTTCGATAGGGTATGATCGGGAGAGAAAAATTATACTATACTGGGTTAATTTGAATTTGATTTTTTTTTTTAGTCCAAACTGAATCTGGAAGAGTCAATGATTACGGGGTACCGGAATTCATCGTCCCGTCCCTGGGCGACTCACACTAAAGAAAGACGAGCGATCCTTCTTTTTCTCTAGAGGGTTACGTCTGGTTTATGCGCGGAGCTACTCCTTCGAGGTTGCTTAGCGAGAGAGAGAGAGAGAGAGAGAGAAGAGAGATAAGACATGACCGTAAAGACTGCTTATTAACGCTTTTCGATCTGCGTCGTACTCTTCTCCTCGGACTGTTTCATAATTCCGGTATCTGCTCCAGCCGCCTGGAAGCTCTCCAAGCTCGATAAATAAATTCCGAGGCCACGTCCGAGGTCACCCAGAACGTATCCAATCTGACTTTCCTAGAGTTTATTTGGCCTGAATTCAAGCCCACTTAATCCCCCGTCGATAAGCCCGCGTTGCAAAATAAAGACGTCCTTAGCTTAACCAGGCACGGATTTCATGAAGCTTCCTCAGAGCCGTCTGTTTTTATTCACGGTACCGGGCTTGTTACTTGTCTCTATGATAACGACGGCAGACTACAGCTTTACTCGTGCGAGAGCCAATTACCCTGAAGAGGCACGCAATCTAGTTCAGCAGCAATTTAGCACCAGTTTCGTTTCCACCTACGGCGTCGTGGTTGTCTGCCTGCCTGCCTAACCTAACCTCTCATCGATGGCAACGATAGATGCGTTACCGATAATGCACCTAATATGCATAATGGGAAAAGGCTCTTCTACCTCTTGATCAGCATCCCCCATCTGTATTTAAATGGCTCATTGCCACTCGAGGTAATTTGCGACGTCAAACACCAGGAGCCTTTGATCGTTGATGTTCGGCACTTCTACGCTGTACACAGTGTTCTTTATGGTTCACTGAATCCAACAACTTGGTTCAGCTAAGTTCAGGCTAATGGATGTGTGAGTTTAATGGATTTAGTTTATTGCAAGGGTTATTGCTATACGCTCGGGACCAGGTCGTCCGAGTCTACTTGGACGAGTACCTGGGACCATAAATAGACCTTAAGCGTGGGCGCCTATGTATGGCATGTTACCTGGCTACCGGTAGTCACACCACCTGAAGTTATGTCCACAAGGGTTATGTTTAGTTGCCACCCCCGCAACGGGGGTGGGATCCATAAATAAAAATAACAACCACCTTGTTCCCTTTGGCGCGAGGGTCTCTTGGGCGCACTGGGGAAACTCCTTTTCTAAACCCACCGCCTCCTGACATCGCCCTTGAGGGCTATTTTATAGATTTTTATATACAGTCGTAGCAAATTATTTAGGGGTTCCTGCTGGGCTATTTTTATATCTAAGGGTGATCGACACTTGTTACTTAATATACTTTTGTTCGATCATAGTGTAGGGTTCAATGTTTCTTTTTTTATACTTTATTATTCTTATTTCATGTTGTGTCTTATGCAATGACGTTGCGATTCTTTTTATCACTGGTGATCTTGCCTTTACTTTCTAGACTCTGCTCCCTCACCCTCAGCCGATTGGTTCTTCTTCGACCTCTGGGCTCTGATCTAGCTTCCATCAGTGTGGCTGTCAAGATGCAAAGCTCCAAGAGAACTTTACGTTCGAACGAGATGGCTGTACCGCCTGGTGGGATGCTGGATACCGAACTGGAGCTTCAGTTTGCATTGCAGTATCCTCACTTTCTTAAGAGGGATGGTAACAAGCTGCTTGTTCTACTTCAAAGACGAAAAAGGTATAAGAATCGGACGATGCTGGGATACAAGACCTTGGCAGAGGGTGTCATCAATATGGCTCAGGTAAAACGACGTTTGTAATTTATTTTCGAAGTGACTCTAACAAGGTCTGTCTCTTTGGTAGGTTCTTCAGAAACAAATGGATCTAGAATTGGAATTGGTATCTGACAAGGCTGAGAAATACGGAGGTCACTCCGTCGTCCTAGCACGGGTTAGTGTAGTGGCACTCAGCTCTCAGCCTGTCGATCACGACAAGAGGCTCATGAACGATCCGAATGAGAGACTGGGAGCTGAGTTCAGTGACGAGGAGGAGGAGTTCAGTTCTGAAGGAGAAGCTGAGGGTAGTGACAGCGAACCCACCATCGAGGTGCACAGACGAAAAAGTCGTGGGAAGATTCCAACTAATGCCAGGGTGTGTACAGATAAGAATTTTTTTATTCATGGACTACTTCGCACCTTGATTAATATTCTTAAGAAATTTTTTCTTCAGTCTGTCTTCCCCTTATCGACAAAATTCTTGTGTGCTTTCAGCAAAGAAACTTAAAGCAGAAATTCATTGCTCTGCTGAAGCGATTTAGGGTCTCCGAAGAGTTGGAACATGATCAGGAAGAGATCGGACAGAAGTTATCTGGTGAGTGTAACAGTCTTCGCTGCTGTTGTGAACTCAGTCCTTATACATCTTTGTCATTAATAATTCACTCAAGGTGGAGACATGGAGATCGAAGAACTTTTTGATGAACTCGAAGACTTGTCGGACAGTGGTCCAGAATTGGACACAATGTCAGTGAGCAGTACACCAAAACCTTCTCTACGGCCATTCTTCAGCTCTAGTCGATCCTTACTGGCGCCACCTCATGCCGGTAAGTTTGGGCTGTTAGACTTTTAACGTTATCTTTGTAGAATTTGAGGCACGTTACAAAGCCGAGGCTGCCATTCATTATCTTCTCGAACATCGCAATCGACTACTATCTCCAAGAGACAAGGTGTGTCGCAAGTAGCTCTCACTACTGACGTACAATTACAGGATCCACCATGCATCCAAATACAATGTCGTTATCTAACTCCATTAAAGTACCGAGTAGCACAGTTGTCGAATTGAATTTAAATCTACTTTAAACTCAACTTTGGTTCCTTGAATACACGTCATGGTCGAGTTACCTGTAACATCTTGTATCCTCACAGTCTAACGCCAGTGAAAACGCACTCTTTTCAAGCTACGGATAAAGTAAAACTCACTACAACAACGTTTCATGCAACCTTAACAGTTTTAACGTTGAAAAAATTGCAAAGGGTGCGTCTATGGCATTTTATCATATCACACCGCCCATGCTGTTGACGTCTATTGGGAAGCAGCATGACGAGTACCTTGATTATTGGATAAATTTGTTTAGGAAGTTGAATTAGGACGTTGTTACTGTCTGAAGTAATACCGCACGAGGAATTTGGCGCCGTGGAGAATTGGCAGATCTAACTTAGTTCGTATTCTACTAGAGATCAATTCAAGGTTATTCTATACGTATGTGACTGGCTATCTGACTATACATCAATTTCACTGTCTGTCTGTCCGTCTATCTATCCATCCTATACTTCTATCTACGTATCAATCTATTTATCTCTCCATCCACTATATACATCGTTCGTTCGACAGAGCCCAAAACTTATCGATCTGCATAACCAATTCTCCTCGTCGTCGACTCCCCGTAAGTTCGCGTGTCTTTGTCACGAGTAATACTTGTTTATAATATGTGCTCTGGCTTATGCTATGTTTTGTTAATGTATCGCATCGTTATTTATCATTAAGTTAACAATCGGTTGTTATACGTTTACGACGGCGCAATCAAACCTACGTTCACTTATATTAATAACGTAGCCATTTATTGATTTAGCGAACGGCCAAGGGACAAAGCGACTTTTTCTTTCTTTTACAATGCAACAACGACACCAGCTTTCCACCGGAAGCCCATTCTGTGCGCTTTGCGAATTTACGATCTCTCTTACGTGTAATCTTAACGTCGACGAATGCCACTACCAGTCAAACTCGCATAAATGGATTATGGGGATTAATTTATCTTTGAACTCGTGACAGGAAAACCGACGTCAGTCGCTTCACTTATCTCAATATTTCTTGACAGAGTTGCGTCGTTATTGTATCTGCCGTTGTAAAATAATGGCGCAACTATGTCGGTCACTTTGTTATGACGTTCCTTCTGTTTATTGCTTCGTTCGCTTTATCTGCAATTCTGAAACTAAATATTATCAATCTCTATCGGCACTACTGTTTTTAATATCGATACATTCGTCGACCTGTTAAAGTCGCTTTGTCGTTCTAGTATATATATTCTGGTCGTTCCCTGATTCTACTTATACGTTCATTTTTTCTGATCATGTCAAAAAGAATGGTCACGTGGCTGACCATTCTAGTACTATACGTTGTATCTCGTCGCCTATCAGAATTCAGAACCAATAACTAAGTGGAAGTCTGGTGGGTTGGCTTTGCACTGTTGCATGGTACGATTCGATAGTAGTAACCGGCGAGGAGCAAGGAGTGAACTCGTCCTCGACCTTAAGCCAACTACCGTCAGGTCAGCCTGTTAAGGAGAAATCACGTGTCGGACACACTACACCAGGTACGTAGGGGATAATTCTTTCTTTTTTTGTTCTTGTAAAAATACTTCTTTTCATCCCTTGGTCAGTTTTTTGACTCTTGCCAGGAGATATGCCTGCCCTCGTGTCTTAACACACTGGGACTCTGGCGAGCATGCTTGGTTACACGTGGAATGAGAAAGAGAAATAATATCAAAGATAAAAGGACACAGCATGTGGTTTTCGAGATTTTCGATGCGTCTCTCAAACTAATGGGTGTACCCGCAAATAATGTTTTTTTGAATTAAGTAATTTGAAAAAAATAAACGTTACGTATCGGTATTTCTAATGCTTTTAAAATTAACTCTGATTCTTCGTTGTATATGGCCTATGCAATCTTCTTTACCGATTACTTTTCCATTCTGGACAAATTGTCAGTAGAATCTTTTCCTCTTGTGCAATTTATAGTACAGTTATCTTTAGTAATTTATCTTTAGATAGCTTTATTTATTATTATTGTTGTTGTTATTACTAACAATGCTCTTGTTACTAATCTACTTTAATCCAAATCATCTTCATGTCTCAATCCTTGATGTCGTAACTTGATCTTCCTTTCTCTCTTACATTAATTACCTTTTGATTCGTTGGATCAATCTCTGATTTTCCATTAATTTTGTAGATTTTAGAAGATACTCCAGCGCTTGAATGACGCGTTGATGTAGTCTACTGCAGCTTGGCATTACCATATAAAACTCTTTATAACGAGGAACGCTTTCTTAGAGGACATATTGATATAAAATTAGCTGCTTAAGATCTCGTACAGCATCCAAGCTTATGGGTTATACTAGGTGGATGCTTAGACTTCACAAGGCTGACGTTTGAGCACCGGGTTTTATGACACTGCGGCGATGACTTTGTACCATAAAGGAACTGCAGAAACAATTTTTCTATCGTCGATGTAAAAGTCACCAGGATTATCAATTTCGTTAAGGCTAACGTTGCTTGCTCGATCCTAATGTCAGTACTTAGTGAGCTTTTGAAAAAGCCAAGGAGACTTGTGATTTATACATTCTGAAACAGCCTGTATTCCATCGATGCAAAAGGTCAATGGACTCTTGTCTAAGTCATAAATGGTGTCTAGTTTTTTATTTTCATTTCCTTAATCAAGTGCTGCTTAAACAGCTTCCTCCTCGAACGACAGAACACTGAATCTTGTAGAAGGATCTTGTAAACTCTAGTGGAAATAAATTCTTTATCTCGCTTACAAGTGTTCTTGTATAGTTATTTCAAATTTGTGATAGAACTTTTTTTTAAATGATAAATCACTTATTGGCTTTTAGTATGCTTGTTATTATGAAGCTTTTAGCTCTGAAATTTTAAGTTATGTAATTCTTTTTGTACTATTTCCCTATCTGTATCTCTTGTTCTACCGTGCTGTTCCTCCGTCTCTGTCTCTCACTCTCATTCGAATTACTTTAACGAGCTTGCAGTGTTATCAGTGCTTCTGTATCTAAACTGTATCTCTTTCGCATAAAACTTTGTTTTCTCTTACTTTCTGTCTTACTGTCAGCTGAAGTCTCTATCTCTCTCTACTACTTATATACGTACGTATCTCTTACACTAGATATGAATTGTCTACTTTTAACCGTCCATCCGTCTATCTTCTCTGATCTGTGTCTTTAAATCTGTCATCCTTATCCCACTGGGTTACCGAGTCCTGCTTAGCTGCTAGTTACTATGCAAAAACTGTCTGAAACGAGCCCGAGTAGAAACGACACTAACGAGCAAGAATAACCACCAAGTGCAGGTGTCCTTAAGATGACTTTGTAGTTACACTGTTAAGTCGTCCAGGACGATTCTTCCTGGTAAATAATATACATGATATACTCCAAGGATGACTCCTGGCTCTATCACTTTCAATGCTTCTCGTGAACTTTCTGATCTTGTCTCTCCGTATTCTTTCGAAGTCTCGCCAAGTCTGCCAGTTGACTATGGATAAGGCTGCTGCGTCGATTTTCTATTTCTGGAAGTAACGCAGTACCGTTGCAGAACGTGGTGTGGACAGGCTGAGCGACGACAGTTCGAGGAGAGCGGACAGCGACTCCCATCCGGAGAATTGGACCGATCACGAAGCTAATGATCCTCCGAACACCGTAACTGGATCACCGCCGAAGTCCGAGCATCCCAGCAAGAGCGAGAATGCCGATAGACGGAGTAGACTCTTCGCCAGGGACAGAGGAACACCAGGAAGCAACAAGTCCAAGAAGCACAGCCTCTCTGTGGACCTGAAACCAGTTGCGGATTTAAATAGTTCTGAGGTACTTGATTGAATGATTGAACGACAGTTGATTGGCTGATCTGAAAGACGATTATACTCACTGGTACCATTTATTCTAGCCGAGGAAGGCACTGGTCGAGCAACTTGGTAGAGTCTTGCCGGATGACAGTCTGCCGGAGTCCGTCGCTCTTGTTTCACTGAGTGATCCTGGTGGCGCTGTATTGGCTGCTAGACTTCAGGAACGGAATCACCGAGTCTTGACCACGGCTTCGCCAGCCGACATACGTGCTACCTTTACCTGTCTTGTGGCTCGTATTCAAAAATTGTAAAGAAATATTTTTTGGAGGTTGCTTCATTGTAGATTGTTTCTTTGATCGGTGTTGCATGAAAATTTTACTTTCGCAGTTGCAACAGCTCGGCAAAACCACCAGCACCCATCAAGGTCGTCATCGCCGGCGGGGATGGTTTCGTCAATGCAGTACTGAGACACTACGTTGACCTGCTGAGCTTCAGACCACCTGACTGGCAAAATTATCTAAGGTTCCTGGTGGTACCGCTCGGATCTAATACATTGTCCAAATATCTGGGATCTCTGGATACAAAGTACTCCATGCTGTTTGGGGATGAATGGAAGGAATTGCTTGAAAGGGAAGCTGGTGGCGCCAGCGAAGGTGCTGCCAGAGTATCGGAATACTTGGCTTCGGCTGGTCCCACTCTGTCCTTACCCATAGCCGAAGCCATGGTCACCTATAGGTAATAGTAACCCCATAGACTCTCACTCGGGGGGTTGTTCTTGGAGAGGAATGTCTCAATTTATTCTTAATCGTCAGGGAAACGGACGACAGTAGTCAAATATTCATCCCATTCGTCAACGACGTTCGCGTCGGTTGTCCGGATAGCAGTGCCTCCGCTTCTGTCGACCTGGAGGAGAGTAGCATATTGATGTCAGGCTCTCCGCCGTCTTTACCACCGGCAGGGCTTCCACTTCCGCCGCCCGGTAGACTGACACCTCCTAGCAGTCCCAACGTGGGTCAGCCTAGAGAAGGTTGGGAACCGGTCGAACTGCAACTTGATTACTGGAGCAAACCAGCCTTGGGCGAGAAGGGCAAAAGTACTCTGAGACAAGCCTTCAGGGTGTTACACGTTCAGAGACTACCTCCGGTGGGCGAAACTCCTGGACATCACTTGTCCATGACTTACACGACTAAGGAGAAGAAGCAGAAAAGTAATTGAATTTTTCTTTAATTATTCGCTAATCTTTTACCGACATTCATTATTCGTCCTTGATACAGTAATGAGGCTGGGTAAGAAGAAGGAGAAGGAAAAGGAAAACGAGCCAAAGAGTCAAACCGTAGATGGCGTGACGCGTCTCATATGCTCTGCAAAAACTCACAACATTCCATTAAGAGGTAAAACCAATAATCTGTCTTACTTTATCAGCATATGTAATTCTTTTGGATCATCCTTTATTCTTACTGGCTTTTTTTTTTCTCTGATTACAGTGAGCATCGACGGAACCGAATGGTACGGCGTGAAATTCTTCCAACTATCGGCGCAATGGCAAACGCACATCAAAACGTTTCCAGTGGCCCTGTTGGTTTACAATTCCCAGCAGCAAACCCCAAACCTAACTTGAACTTCCTTTGCTTGCACATCGACTCGAATGTATTATCATTCATTCGCGTATTCTGGTATTTATTATTATTTAGTACGTTTGACATACCATTGCCACGTAGAGATAAGTGCACGCGTGATAAAATTAGAGGAGCCGAAAAGCTGCAGGGGTTTTTTTATGATTGTTGAAATTTGTTGTTTTTGTTTTTCTTTTTTTTAAAAAAAAAAGAATATTCCATACATTTACAAACGGAATGTATTATCTTTTAGGACAAGCATGATTCTTGAGAAAACTCAAACTATCAGTCAATTTGACTATTCGTATCTGGGCTTGCTCTTGGTAGAGTTAACGAATAACTGATCGAATTTATTTTATTTTCATACTCGTCTGACAAGTATATAATTTGTATAATTCTATTTTTTTTCGTCAGTTAAAACAGATCCTATCTTACTGCTGTGCTGTATATATTAATACTTCTTATCAATACTTCACTCGACGATCCGTCAAGCGATTAAATGCTAACTGCGAGTAATCTTCTTATCGACTTTGCGATTTCTATTTATCTATCGTTTAATGTCACTGGCACTTTATGCTAATTTAATCCGTGTGCAATATTACGAGTCAGCTTGAATTATTTCTGCAAAAGTTATCACGCGACCGCTAAGAATGATTGCTCGTTCGAACAATATACCATCGCTGCTTACATTTGCGCTACTACGCACACAGTAACGATGTCTTTTCCAAAATCATTCAAAATTTTATTATTTTTCTTTTTGGTCATTGTCACTGTTTTATCTTAGGTACGCAATAAGATTCTGTTACGAAGTTTCAATTTATACCGGAACAGTGCGCTTTTCTTTTTTCTTTTATCCATCACACTCGCATAATTTCTAGCCTCTCGCTCTTACTGTTGCGTCTTTCTATAGATTGAGTCGTGTCGCGTGAGAGAAATACTCATAGTGCGAGTGCTGAGGGGTTGAGAAATGTTTTTTTGAGGGAAACAGGGGGAACAATATGTTCATCTAAAGAAAAGGCGTAACAGATGAAAAGTCATTAGAACTTCATTTTATTTTTATTATCTTCTCTAGAGGAGATACACGTAAATATTCGAGTGATTGGGAAAAGAAGTAGGCTATCCTTGCGTCATAGGAAAAATGACGACGGTTTGCTAAGGGGATGACTTGGGACAAAGTGGAATTGCCTTTAAAAAAGGCAATAAATTCAATTGAACATTGATTAATGACTTTTTGCTGTTACGTTCGTCATATTTTAACAAAGACTGCCGCTCCTTTGATCGTTATTTAATATCGTTTGAATTTCTTCATTTGGCATATTTTTTTTGGTTATTCATCGATAAATTGGCATCCGTTATTCCAGAGCTGTCAAATATCGCTTTTAGCGAGATATTTCTGTCATTGTCCTCCCCACGTAACGGGTTTATGGGCGTTTTCACTAGGATGACCCAAAACGCTAGTTTAGTTTGTAATGTAAATTTTGACTTCTTCCATTTTTGGATTTTTAGCGTTCCGACGTAACGGATTTACGTGGATTCGTTACGTCACACGTGACGTAGCTGTCGCGGCTGACTGCCTAATGCCAAATTCAGAAGAGAGCCTGTTTCGTTTTATCCAAAAATTTTGTTCATTAAAGAACTCTATTCGGAGACGGGCCTCCCTTTCATTGATATAACGAAAGACTACATCAATTTTATTCTTTGAATTGTCGTTCAAGTATGATAAAAGACGCGTACAGTCTCCTCATTTTTTTTAGTTTATTCTTGTTGATTTACTAGTCTCTACTTAGTTTCTTGGCAACGATCAATGGTGCTGTATGCATAGTCCATTATTTTTTACATTTTCTATATTTGTATCTGCGCAGAAAGGCCAAAGAAATTGAGAACAAATGTCTGAAATTGAAATCAGTGAACTCTTTCCATGATTAACTAATAGTTTGACCTTGCGAGACATTCGACTGTTCTCCATCGATGAAGAACTCCTGATATTCAGAAAGACAAACATTTCTTAATATCATTGCTTACGTCAGTACTACTATATTTTTCAACTAATGAATACGCTGGCATTCTTCCATCATAAAAATACTCCATTACCATTCTACGTAGAGAGATTACAATATTTCTTGACTTACTTTCCTTCGGCTGGTCTATCTGAAACTTTGATACTCGTGAGGTTGCCATTGTTGAGCCAATTATTATGTATGTAACACGTTTCTTTTTAAACGTAAACTTTCCTCTACCTCTTCATTCTTCTCTCCTTAATGATTCATTAACGACTGACACGTTCAACGTGAACTTGCAATACCAATGTCAGAAACAATTTTGCCAGTAATGAGTATATCTCGAAAGGAGAATTAGTTGAAAGCCCATTTTCCTTTTTCCACTGTAGCACTTAATTAAGCGTAATATTAATTTCACAAGAAGTTCCTCCATTATATTAATCTTTGAGTCGCAATAATTAATAGTTTCCACGTTCTCTCGTTGTAAATTCAGCCATTAGCGACTTTACGTCTAACCACAAAACAGACATTAACCCGAATTGATGGCGCATGGGGTTGTCAACTAAGACGCCCCAAAAACAATGATCGTCAAAACTCGCGAAATTTCTCGAGTTAAAAGAAAAACTTTTCAACATATTGCGAATATCTCAGCGAACTTCTAACCTTTTCGCATTCTTTATAATATCGCGTGCGTATTCGTCCTTAGGAACGAAGCGTCGGCTATCGTGGCGATGGCAGATCCTTTTGCTGTCTTTCAAACTCGTAACCGGCCTTATCAACTGGTTTCTATCTGCGCCAATTTCACAACCGATTGGGAGACTAGAGAAAAGTCATGAAATGTGGGAAAAACTCACGAAAATAGATTTCGAAGAATCTAGTCAGGAAATAATATGAAATGAGATATACAGGAAGCTTCCTTAAAATGCTCCTTTTCGTTACCGATACTTTTCTTGCTGGAAAACACTGGTAAAAATTAATAATCTGTTTTAATGATATCTCTTGTCTTTCACTTCTGTCTTATCTGTCAATCGTTGCATAATGCGTATTCGAGGATAGACGACGGATTTAATTCCAATAAAGAAAAAAAAGAACAAGAATGAAGTAAAATAACGGAATAGTCACGTTAACGAGATACGCACAGCAATTTTATTATCGCCCGAAAATTTTTCATATTTTTCAATTCCAGCTCTAAATTGCTGTTGACTATTGGCACGTTTTTATTCCTATTTATATATATAAATCGCCTGTAGGCAATTATTGAGGAAATTCGCGTGGCGTTTTTCTAATGTACAGTAAGTTTTATTCGATGGGGGCTCTGAAAAAAAATACAGCCCAAGCTCAAGGCTTACAATAATTAAAAAGCGTTAATGAATAAATATAAAAGGACGGCAGATATTTTGAGGCGAGTCTTTTGAACGCAAGAAAAGGAAGGAAAGGAGGGAGCGAGGTTAAGGGTAAAAATGAATTTAAAAAAGGCATTGTTGAACGGACATGAGGAACTAATAGAATGGTATTTCATTGTTTGATTGGACTTACAATTAGACGTCTTTATTCTGCTTTGTAAAGAGATGTCTATTCTGTGAGTGTAAATATACAACTATTGTAATGTATTATCAATGAAATTAGAGAGTTCAATTAAAAAGGCTGTGAGTGCTAATTACTGGACTGCAAAGATATGCTTGCACTCGATTAAAATGGCTCAAACGGAATAATTTTATCCGAACATTCTTTACCTGTTTCTCTTAATTGTACTTTTACGTAAGATTTATCTCGCGTATCACCTCCTCCTTCATATTATGCATCCTCGTGAATGTTTTCCTTTTTTTTTTACTTTTTTCTTTACTAAATTATCTCACTCAACAATAATCGATTCCATCCTAAATTCTGTCTGCCGTACGGAGAGAATTTTTATTTAACAGCCTCTACGACTTTCACATATCTTGAAATAATAAATTACCAGAACACGGTGATAAGAGTTGATAAAAAATGTTGACGCTTCGTGTAAAGAGGGAAGTGAAAATTTTTAAATAAAAAAGAAGAGAGAGAAAGAGAGGCAAAAGAGCAGATTGTAAAAATAATTGGAAATTTTTAAAGTTCGATCCAATAGAAAAAAATAATTCTTAAAGGTGGAATAAGAAAGTTGTGAATTCGAGCGGGTTGAACTAAATAGAGAGAAAAGCCTTTTCTAATTGAACGCCCGAATTGTTGATATGATAAATATTAAATACCTATATGTGATATATAATATTAAACGTAATATTCGGATATATAGGATATTACTGTTATTATTCAGTAGACTAAAAAGTTGTCTTGTGCCCTGGACTCAATAAAGTTCTCGATCCCAATCGAATTAATCTGTAAATAAATATTGTAAAATGCGAAAGAAAATGGCGGTATCGGTTAACGAATTTAAAAATTAACGCCAATGTCTGTAACGAATATTTTTTTTTCTGTGAGAATCATCGTCGTTTCTAATATTCTGTGACTCGTATAAACCAGATATATTTTAATGGATTCTCTCCTGTCTCTCTTTCTCTATTGATATTCCGTCTTTGTCAGTGACTCTTGGTTTGTTTCACCAGAAATTTTTGTTACTCGTGAATATCTGTTAAGGACAAAGCGAAGAAACACGAAACGTAACGCGATGAGTTTTTTGGTCCGATCGAAATGCAGGTCGAAGCTCAGGGCACAAGCAGACGCAATTGAGTAATAATTAGAGGATAGAAAAAAAATGAAGGAGTGGGAGATTTAAAAAATCTGTAACCGTACGACTTAGACGAAGTAAGCAACAATAAGTAAACGGCTAAGGATAAAAAATGATAAAACGAAATATGTTGTTGATGTTTGTAAGCTTGAAATATAAATGTAACGCATTTTTTTTCAGTATTTCGTTACAAGACCCAACATTGTTTTTTTAACGTAATCCTTCGTTCTATATGTATATATACATATATGCCTGACAAATCTTTAATATGACAGTGTTCCATGCGAATTGTGCTAATTTGATTAATTATTTGTATACGCATTATAAAAGATTTGTAGTTTAGGAAGACGTATGGTGGATTATAGTAGTGCTTGATTGGCAGAAAATGGTTGAGTATTTTTTAAATAATATTTAACTCCGAAGAATTTTGTAGTATGGTTTTCAATTGTGATTTTTTATTGACTGCCAGTCGCAGTCTATAGTTTCTTTTGACAATAAAAAAAATTTCGATTTACAGTCATTGTGAGCAAGCAATAGCTGAGGAAGAAACTAGTCAAGATTATTTAAATGGATTACGAACAATGAGAAAAATTTGATCTTGTAGAATATAATCTTGTCATCTACATATATCATTAGAAATGAATATGACGCTTCTTACGGCACTTGGGTACAGTTTATTTTCACGTCTTTTAATTTTATTTGGTTAAAGCCATTCGATCGATCTACAAATTGATAACATAAATTAAATACCTAATGTGTATATATATTTTTTTCTTTTCTCTTTGATCTGTAGCTTTCACACGGAATGCATTCCTGATGCATAATTAAAAGATTCGCGTTTACCTGACATTTGTTTCCTTCAATAATGCATCAATGAAAGCTCCTAAAGTGATCGTAATAAATGGAGAAACAAATTAATTAAAAAAAGTCTCCACTAGAGTTCATGAAATTAAATAGAGTACGCATTGCTTTCAAAACCAACTCGACTCCATATAATTGCACATTTTTTTTCCTTTTTCAATTCTCTAGACGCAGTTACCTCAACAGGAGATGAATAAGGTTACGTCACTATTAATTAAACGATAATTACATTTCTTTGAGACGCGATGCGGTCGTGGCTCCTGTCGCTCGTATTAAAAACCCATATAAATTAATTAATTTAATTGGATGGCACCTATACATAAAGTCCACCACGCACTCATCGAAACTCGCACGGTACAGATCATTTAAAAAGATGTAATTATAATTTTTAAAAATCCTAATCGTTACACGATCCTCGATAATTTCATATATAAATTATCAGTTTTGAAAGCAATACAATCGTGGCTGGTATTACATGTAACAATTGACATTGTCTTATCTATGCGCTTGTTGGAGGAGAAATGGGGGGATTGGCAGCGGAAGGGGGCGGACATGTAAATTCAACTTCGACCTATTTGATTTAGTAAAATGATCAATTAAAACGTGCATTATTCTCGCGTTCAATTCTTGATATGTAATGCCAGCATGAAAGAAGAACGACATTATGAATGAAAACCTACCGCATCTCGCTTAATCAATATACAATAGACAGATCCTTAAGTTCTTGTCTTTTAATTCAGCTAACGGATCTTGTTCGTTATTACTCTTAGAATGAATTTTCTTAATTCCCGTCTCTCCACAGTTCTTGATAGTTTTTAGTTACTCCTAGCTAATACATTTAAATATTTATTTATTTATATATATATTTATATATACGGTTGTGTATGAGTAATACAATCACGTACGGCTGTCAGGATGATTTATGAATATTCTCTGTCCGTCGTACGTATTTATATTCATGCTGCATTAGTTATCGCATCACAGTGAGAGTATGAAATATAACGAAGTGATCATCGTGTACCTCATCGTCGGGACGCCCGTGCATATTGTTCATACAAGAGAAGATTTAAGTGGAAAACAAGAGACAAAGAATCGTCATTTATACAATATATGGCTGATGGCACTGATAGTCAGCTCCTTATTATAATATTAGTCTTGACCCGACTTTTAAGTCATGAGCGAGCGGAACCGGGAACAAAGGTCAAAGGGTTTGTACAAAGTAGGTAATCGCACAACGAGACGGCTAATTCAACGACTCGAATAATTTAGAGGTTGGGATATCCGGTCCTCGTTTACTATGTAATTAGTAATAACGGCAATATCTTTGTGCTTCAATATTGCCTGGATCTTGGTTACCCTTGGTCCAACGTTATCGTTCAAACCCTTCGTTTTTAAATTTTCATCGCGCATCGCCTCTTCGGTTCAGACTTTCACTGTGATATAAAATTACCCACGTGTATGTATATATTCAGGGAATATATACACACATTTAGGATTTTATATGTAAGGGTGGAGAGCGAGCGCCCTGCCGCGAAGACCTCTTTGCCCACCGACACCCCCTTTTGGTATAACGTAACCGCCGGCATGTCTTGCTGTTCCTTCTTCCTCCAGGTTACCGTTACTCTCGATCAGATCGCGCAATGGCCAGCAGGCCAAGTGACGTGATTTCCCTTGTCGCGCTAATACATGATAGCCTTGCCTGTAAGGAGTAGCAAAGTGTTACCTGCACCAGGGTGACTGTGGGGAATGACGGGCTAATTTCTTTAGGAAACGTCTGTGATTAGCATCTGATTGGACACTGACGTACCTAGAAGAAATCAGGCCCACGAGTAATGCCCAGTGGGCCTTGTGACCCCTTTTTAAACACGGAGCGTGATTGAAGTCGGAATCGTAAGGGATGAGGACCATGGCACCGTGAGCCAGAGCATGAGTTAAGGAGTCCGGGCAGGTTTGTAGGTCCACCAAGATGTCGGGTCTGTGATCTGGTAGATATTCTGCGGCCAGGGTACCCATGAAGTCCACACTGTATACCTCTCCGTGCTGTGTGAATCCGCGCACCCTGGCCTCTGCTAATAATTGGCTCACCGATACTGGCTTTGTGTATTCCTGTGATGCCATTGCCAGTGCCACCAAGCCACACCTGTCGATTAATTATTCTTTGTGAAGAAAGATTGGAATGATAGTGATCATGATTTCGGTATTGATTAACTGGATATTAAAGGGACGTACTGAGGTCCATCTTGTAGTATTGGTTCTACTTGGCAGAAATAGGTGACTTCTGCATCCTTCAATTCATTTCTAGCGATCAATTTCTCTATCTCAGCCTCTGCAGATGTGAGAGTTATCTTTGCCCAGGGTGGAAGAGTGTCGCCGTCATTGACTTCTGTCTTCTCACAGGTCGGCGCCTCTGGCAGACTTAGTGGCGGTGGTGGTGGTGCTGGCATTTCCTTGGAAGAGGTTTCAATTCCAACAAGACAGTTCCTCTGACAGATGCAGAGCCCGTGG
This sequence comes from Trachelus troglodyta, assembly GCA_030142635.1. Classification (NCBI taxonomy): domain Eukaryota; kingdom Metazoa; phylum Arthropoda; class Insecta; order Hymenoptera; family Cephidae; genus Trachelus; species Trachelus troglodyta. The sequence continues at coordinate 194,446 of JARQTJ010000359.1, forward strand.
AACACTTCCAAAATTGGGATGACAAATCAGCAAGACTAGCCTGTTTCATAAACCAACTGACTAAGTTAAAAAATGTTACTTGATTAAATTCTCTATCGTTCTACAATCTCTTACTCATTATTTACAAGAAATACTCATAACGTCCTTGGAGCTTTTACAAAAATAAGAGCCATTCGGATCACTGAAAAATCAGCTAGAAAATCTTACGACTACTATAAAATTTACAAATAATTGCATTATACTCTCCAACGGTCAAACTATCCCTTATTCCAGAGAAAGACAAAACTATTTAATAATCAGAAAAGCTTTCTAATTAATTAAATAAATAATCCTTGAAGATCCACTACCAGTAATATCTAAGCTACAAAATATTACATTACTAATTACTATTATATTACATGACCATTCACACAGGCCTTAAAGCCCAGTCATACCCTTCTCTCCAGATTCCTAATGGCAGCACATTTCACGTTCGAGACAAGGTGTCTAGTCTCATCCGTATAATCCAGAAATGGTCAGCGGTCTCCAAAGGATTCTTCTGAAGATCCGTAAAGATTTTCCAAAGTGCTGAACGTTCGTGCGCCGTCAGTTAAAAAGGAAAATACGCGACAGCGACGACTCAAGGATCCCTTTGACGTTTGAGCACGTCCAACGTTCCTGATCCTTATACACACTGCGCGAGACGTCGAACCGTCCCGTCCATAAAAAAAATTATATAATTTCGAATCAATCGGTATTAAGGCACCGCCGATTATATGGCTCGCATAGCATGGTGCTCTATTGATATACGTAATCACCCTGGACCACGGAACTTATTCCATTTTCCATGGGAGGTCCCCGATGACTCTCGTTTTAACGTCACAATTATACGAAACGCCTTAACTGCAGACGTCTGCTAAGGTACAGTCATCGGCAGAATGTTCATCGCGACAGTTTCTCGGTCACCACCACCTATCGCACTGCCATCACAGCCAGTGAACGAAGATTACGCAAAGATCGTTCAATAACCAAACGCTTTACCGTCCTGAATTCTCAAAAGGCATTTCCCTATCGAGAACCATGGTAAAGCCGGTCCGTTGCAACAACTTCCGAGCCCTCTCTGTTTTATTGGCTGCAGAATAAATTCATTTTGAGCTCCCCGGATACACAAAGAAATCAGCCAAACTAGGATCATGGATTTTACTCTTAGTTTTCTTTTCGTCTAAGAAGAATTTCATTTCGCCCCAAGAACTATACTATCCAGCCTCAACCTCGAAAGTCACAAAAATAATTCAATAAAAACGTCAAAATGGTAAAACCCTGTCATACCCTACCCCTGCAGAACGACAATTTCTATACACGCTGGTATAAAAGGTTGCCAGGAATTGCATTAAAGCCAGTATGCATCGAGTGAAGAATCGAACAGACAGGTACGAGTAATTGTTTTAAAATTCCTACAAAAACCTTAAAATATTATACTTGATCGTATTATCTTGCATATTTGACCATAAAGTATATGCATACGAAACAGCATCTAGACTGAATAAAATTATTGTTTTTAGTCTTGCAAGTGCCCACGAGATAAAAGCTGTCGTTAATGTCAAGTAAAACATTATACCACCGGATGCAGACACCAAGTAAAACCTAATACCAGATTTCGCATCATAAAACGTTCATCACTCCCATCCCTGTGCCAATCAACGCATACTGATCTCTGTGGATCCCATGCTGGTTCAGGATGACGATACCCCACTGTATTCCGTTCAGCACGGCACAGGAAACAGGGCCGTAATCGGCTCATGTGGCACAAGATCACATAAGGCCCAACTCAAAAGAAGTTAGTGGTGGGATCAGTGCAAAGAAGTGATTACGCATGCGTCGCAGCTGTCGCGCGGGCTACGGGCTCCTTCCATCTCTCGTTCGTCTTCGCGCTCCTGAAACGCAGTTTCCGCGAATCGGTGCTCCAGGAAATAAGTGTGCTGTGATGTTGAGTGTGGAATTAAGAGTTCACCAGGGGTTACGTATGGGTACATGAGAAAGTGAAGAAGGTGAGAGAGAGGACAATATCAGTTCATTATTTACTCAACACTTACGATCGATTCGCTAGGTGTTGCAGCTGCAATTGCGGACACCTGCGATGCCTTTTACTCTTACCGAGCACTCAGTTGTTTCCCTTTGTTAAGCTATCAGTCACATAAAATTTAATTAATTACTCATATCTCATTGATATTTCATTGTCAAAACAAATTTTTCCAATTTAATTTCCCAGCATCAACATCACTCAAGAATGTATTTTCTCTAGTCATTCTTTTTTTTTCAACAAGTTTTGATATTTTGTGTCAAACTCAAGTGTCGCACGTTCGTCCCTGGAATTTCAGTTTAGAGTTTTTAAACGGTTATAATTGATTCGTTCCTTGTTAGTTTCTATTCATCCCATTCATATCGCGAAATCTTTTCTCTCAAGCCAATAGAACAGCTACTGTCTTTCTATTGAGTAGGAAACACGTTCGAATCACCGTCGGTACATGAATCCTTTGAACTATTTCGTTGTACCAAACAAGGATTGGAGCGTTAATGCACGTTTCATTAAATGCATGAATATAAACGGAATAAAGATATGAACGGGAATGAAAGCCAAAAAAAAAACGTTCTCCGATTGTCAGCACCGGTTTGACGGGGCCATGACCACGTTGCGACAAGGTAACCAGCAAGGCAGCAAACCGCAGTGATGCAAAATGATTCATAATAACAGCGACTGACCTCACACAGTTTTGCACAAGCCGCAAATAATTTCGCGAGCAGAAATAGAAACGCGATACAGGTATGAGAGAAAAAAAGAAATTTGCAAGCAGAGAGAAATTTTATAAAAAATTCTTTCCTCTTACGTATACGCATATAAATGGTTACGTGATTCGTAATTCTACTAATTAATTCAATGTCTTCACTTTCACCGTTAATCAGTACCGCGTGGCGAACCTTTCCGAACGAACGCTTGGACGTTACAAAATAATCGTGTGCAACCCAAGAGACACGTGGGACGACCTGTTGCAGTGCAGCAGTATGCCGGCTTGATCGGTCCATCGGATGCTGCACCCGCTGTGTGACTGATCTGCCTCAATTATTTGATCATCTCGTACAGAGCTAAACGACAGTATAGATATATTAAATGATTGTTATATAGACTGTGAGAAAGTTTGCGTTGATTTCGGATTACGAATTAAATGGTTACAGGTCGAGGTCTCTTTCTCTGTATATGGAAATCATAGGAATTATTTCGAGGTTCTCTTTGATTGGTTTACCAAAGTGGATTCATCGTGGAGATATACGAACTCAGTGAACGAAGGCTTTTTTTTCATTGGCATATCAATTGAGAATGTCCTATGGTTAACTCAAATACAGAATTCAGACTCTATTGGTATATTCCCCTTGATACTTTAATTATGGTCATGCCGTTCTTTAACGAGGTCCCAACTCCTAGCATTCTGAATGTCGCTCCTTGCAGGATGACATTGTCGACAGTCGAAATCTATTTCATTTAGAACTTACAGAACCCAGAATCGATTCGTATATAGTTTAGCGGGATAGAGAGGGAGAGAGTTTGTGAGAGTGCGAGAGAGAGTGAAAAAGAGAGTGGCGAAGTAACTGAGAGAGAGAGAGAGAGAGAGAGAGAGAGAGAGAGAGGACAAGCGAGGTCAACAAGGTGCCCGATATGGTATCCTACGTCGACTGTGAATACCGCTTTATATACCTGCTGCCTACGATTAGCAACCGTCATGGCTAAACCTTCAATTGCAATTTCGTTTTGCATGTTAATCACGTATCCTTTGATAGGAATCCTTAATTTGACTAAAAAGAATCTTAAAATTTATTTTTTATTTGGTCATTTAAAAATCTATTTATTAAATTACATCTCAAAAAACTAAATTTCCACTTACATTTTTACCCTACGACATATGCCTGTTCATTATTAATTATCTATGAAAATTGCATCTTGCGTTCTTTGTATAAATATTTGTTTTATTCGACTTCCAAATCAAATTCGTCAAATTTGATACGACAATTTTATAAGCGCAAACAAAAATTCTGTCCCCTATCGAAAACGCAGGTTATAACACGCAGATGCAAAGATGCAAGAGCGCGTAAGAGGACGAGTCGTCTGTCGATCTTTCTGTATGGGATCCTTAATATCCGACATTCTATTTTTAAGCGTGACTCGTGGTATGTGCGTGCTGTGACGCAATCCTATGGTCTCCCGCTCTTTCTCTACCAAGAGAGTTTACCTTCTACAGCTATCATCCCGCATCCTCTGACTCTTCCTTTCCTTTATACACTTCAACGCTCACTGATATTATAAACACTCTTTGTCACTGTTGTCCAACGACTCGGCTTCTTTGAAAAACCGTCATTGTGTCTTCGTCTATACCAAACATGGATATAACGTAACATTAAATCCTTGTCCAGCCGTATGGTGCATAGTTACATGCAAAATATATATATATATAAGAAGCCACGAGACTCTACGACCTAGACCTCACTGCAAAACTCGACTCACTCCATTTCTCGTTATGAATCATAAACCTTTTCCACATTTAGTATTTATCCGTACGACTATTTAATAATTCTGCTCTCCCACTTTTATCTTTTTCGTTTATTCACTTCAGTTATACGTATACAGGATAGTCGAGAGTGTCGAGAGTACGGTGTTAATTATTTTTGTGAAGCGGAAGAAAAACGCTAAGGGAATAAATAAAAAGGAAAACTAGGTACGTTTGTAATTTCAGTAGCTACGACATGCCGATTGCATATGGCTGCCTTCTCTTCTCGTTCACCTCGAACGCAGCTCTTATGCTTCTTCGATCGATTTGATTCTTGAACATTTTACAATATCATGTGTCGATTCTGAATAGATATATGGTCGATCAAGTTTATACCGGGCTCCGATAGATTACTGAATGGGTTCGTTGTGCAGTGTGTCTCGCGCTATTTAATTATGACGTTACTTATGTTTTACTTTATTTGAATTTTATCGGCGCGCGGCAAACGGCCATGTCGCATGGTCGCGTTGGCGACTGTTTCAGGGCTGAGAAAACCCGTAGAAAGATTTTCGATTGCCAATGATTTTCGTTGATTCCAACCCACACGTTATCTTTGACAATAAAACATCGGCATTGCTAAGTCTTGCTAAGTGAATAGTATTCATAAATAATTCCATCGTTCTAACCTCTCTTTAACAATTTCCTTACAGACTGGGAGGTTAGTCGTCTCACAAATGCAGTCAAAATGGATTCCCACGTTGGTCTCGATTATATTGTGGATAATCCAGATTACTGTATCAAATTAGCGTCGGGTAAGTCAATAATTTTCAAAATCTTTAACCGGGAATTGTGGCGCGAATTGATTCTCCATTTGAAAAGCATCGAGTTGCGTCAAAAATTTCATGCTGCTGCTAACGAGCTAATTACTGTTATATTAATTTTTCCTACCATTCATCATGAATTTCTCTATTTACTTTCAGCCCTGGACACTGCTTGCTCTTCCGTTAAGAAACAAGTAGTTGAACTACTGTCAGCTTTATGCGTCTACAGTCAAGATGGCCGACAACGAACTATTGATACTCTACATATATATCAGGTTATATTTACTTTATTAGTCCATACCTATCGTTGTGTCCTTTATTCATACTATATTCGACTTCGTACAAGTATTTATATTACATTAGAAATAATTGTACTACTTGGAACAAAGAATAGACGTATCTTTGTTTGAGCTATAATTGCCAAGACGTCACTTCCCTCAAGGTAACCATAAAGGAAAGAACGTTGCGTATTCTTACTCGAATGCACTTGGCTGCATTTACAGGCTGTGGCACGATGACGTAATATTATTATAAGGAAAAGAGAGAAATACGAATGATCCCTCCTCGTGCCGTATGTTTCTCTTTTCCATGATTGAGATATAATTCTAATGGGGGTAACGAATGTCTTTTTCTGTGAAAAAAAGTCTCGGCCAATAAAATCTGCCAGATTGCACGTGCTCGTGACGTAAATCATTGACATAAATTTTTCTTTGATCAGAGGCAGTACTGTTCCATAAGACGTATTTATTAATGGAGAAAAATTACTCCATTAATGGCTTGAGTGCAGTGAATAATATTTAATGACACATTGATGTTGATAGGAACGTAAAGGAGAACGTTATCGGCTACGAGTCGTGGTCGATGAGCTGCAGAAAGCAACTGCCGAGGATTATCAGACAGCTTTGCTGGCATTCATCAACTGTCTGGTGATTTCTACACCCATCCTCAAGGACCGGGTTAGAATTCGCAATGAGTTCATCGGTACGTTTCTTCATTGCTATGCGTTTTGTTTAATATTCCTGTCGTGTATTTTTATTCGTGGTAACCGCTGCCAGCGTTGCGGTACCTTATCGTTGTAGTCACTAAAGATGATTTCGTTATCGATATTATCGTAGAATAAAATTTTAATTAATAATTTCATTTTACTTTCAGGTCTCAAGCTTCTACCGATACTCAACGAGCTACGGTGAGTACCTGAACCATCGAGGGTCGTGACCATTAACTTATTAACATTTTTTAACATTGTTAAATAATAAATGATAATCAATGAATAGCAGGATGCTTTATTGTACCCACCTATTGTATCGCGTATGCAGGAGCACGTGCTAAGGATTCCTATTGATATATGATATCGAGGAGAAGTATTGTCTGGAGATAAATGCCATCGTCATCTTGTAATGTTATTCTGAATATCTTTCTCTAACGCATGCACTAATTCTCTATAATAATTTTTCTTAACCACTCGTCATAATGATTGTTTTCTTAATTAATTAGCTGAGACAGTGCAGAGGCCTGCGCGAATACAGATTATCATCTGGATAATGAAACAATAAAATGATACGTCGATTTAAAATCAGCAAGTCATTTTAATGGTGGGACTCTAAGGCAGTGGAATTAACTTCCCACAGAAGATGACTAATCGCCCGATCGAAAGGCTACTTGATTCTCAGTAGGGAGATCATGCTTGAAACGGTGAGCGGGATGGTGAAAAGAAACCATAAGGAAAGATGGCGGCAAGCAAGCATTGCCGACGCCACTGGTCGAGAAATAGAACCGAATACATGTCTCGTTCTCTCTCCACATTCTTAGTAACGTTAATTCCACGTGAAAGAGAGAAAGGGATAGGAGCTGGACGGAGAAGGCGAAGAAGGAAGAACGAGAGAAAAGAAAGGACAGCAAGATGCTCGCCGGAGGGAGAGAGAAAAGACCGAATTAACTTCGTTGCAGGCTCTTGGCTAGGGGTGCACGTTGCATCTGCATCTCTGCATCTGCACTGTGCTGGAACCAGCAGCCCCAGTTACTTCCTAGACTTCAGTCTGCTTCGTTCGATCGCGCGACTCTCTTTTATAGTTACTCGCTATAGGCGTTTCACGTTGCCACTTATTTTTATTCTTGAGGACATTTTTACTTCCAGTATCTCTACCCCATTAGGTAGTCGAGGTAGAACAATTATTAATTTTCTTATAAAAAAATTCTTCGTGCGTGAACTCATTGCTGGGTCATTTGGTATCTTTGTCTCTTGAACTATTCTACAATTTTCTTGTATTTTTACTGTAGTGCAATAACGATCATGGTTCGAATATCTATCTTACTTTGGAAAAGCGTTACTCGTGTCTATGATGCCGGTGTTGATAATGGAACAGGTTTTTGGGTACACACGTGGGAAAGGAGAAGGTTTCGTTCACTATTTTTTTCAAGTATTTTAAAACTAAGAATAAGTCTTGAATGTGAATTTAAAGAAATAGTCGATCTAGCAAAGAGTTGATTTTACAAATTTATTTTTAGCAATAAAAATGGATAAATAATAGTTCTTGGATATGATGCGTATCGTTACAGTAAAATTATTTTATTGAAAATAAATATATGTATCGTTGCTACAATCTTCAGTATGTTGAGACTATAATCACTGCATTAGCTGGTAAAATATCCGATTAACGGTGCTATATAATTTCAATGGGCGGAGCGTCCTTAGTTAACTGTGTTCATCCGGCATTTATTAATGAGAAAGTGTCAGTGACGGTTCGTTCGTACTTCCGTGCAGTGCAATTATGAAATTAGCTTACGAGTCATCGATCCCAGATCGCAATGCAAAAAAAACTGGTATCCGAATACCTGAGTCGTACTCGCCGGAAGTACAGTCAGGAGGACCGGAAGTGGTACCAGTTGGGAATAGAAACAGAGGGAGAGCAGCTGAGATTCACGAAGCTTGCAAGAATTCAAAGTGTAAATTGTTATACTTACAGAAAAGAAAAGAGTCACGTGCCGGATTTGAGGGTGCAGCTGGATGTTTTCGATGATCAAAGAGAGTCGGATGAAGAATTGTCGAATCACGGTCCACCAGGAATTGATCTTTCGTCTCACGTGGACATCTTCTACGCCATCCTTGGTCAGGTACCACCGAAATCTCCCTCTTCTTTAAAAACAGACACCGGAAGTCTCAAAGATCTGTTAGCTACTTGTCTGATTAAATTTATTTTACAGATTGCAGACACTCCTCAGGAAATACCCTTTCTAAGTATTCTCCAGCATCTCTTGAGATTGGATCCTAAGGAGGCTGCAAGTGATCTGGCTTGGGACACTGCAGAGACCCTCGTTCATCGTGCTACACTTTTAGAGAGTCGTGAGGACGCTACCAAACTACTGAGGTCACCCAGTCTTCAGGTACCAAAAGAATTATTCTATATATCCTACAATACGCATCTTCGGGCCAATCGTTTATCTAAAGCTCAGTTCACTTCTCTTCGTTAAGTCTGTAACCTGAAAGTCAACTGCTGGGAATTGCTGTTAAACGACAAAAGCCATTTCATTCATTAACATTATTAGTTGCAAGATTATCCTAGTCTACGACCTCATGAATATTCATTTAAATCATTAAAAATAGGACTGCTCATCACTATAATAAAATATCATGCTTGGTCCTGGTGCAGACTAATCTGTGCTGCCACTGCCGGGGTACGGATCAAACCTGTGGATCCACTAGGAAGGCTTCGATACCAGCAAACATCCCAGCAGCACCTTTACCACCGCCCTTACCAGCAACATCAGGGATCCCACCACCACCACCACCAGGTCCTGTATTACCTCCACCGCCTCCGCCGCCACTCCTGGCGAACGCATCCAACCCCGATGTGCCTATGGAACCGCCACGTCCACCACCCTTGCACGTACCCCAGATTTCTCGTGCGCCAACCCCGGATCCACCTAATAACAATGCCAAACTCTTGCCCCAGCAAGAAATACCCACCCCCAAGACGAAGATGAAAACCATCAACTGGAACAAGATACCCAATCACAAGGTTAGTCATACTATTTTTGCTCGTGCACGTGGTACACGAATGGACGGCATTTTATTCTTACTTTTTGCATTCAATCCTGACTCCTAGCTGTATTTATATAACTTCAGTTTCTTTATCTCCTTTTAATCACAGGTGATCGGCAAGAGAAATATCTGGTCGCTGGTTGCCAACGAGCATCAAAATTCACCGATGGCTGATCTTGATTGGGCGGAAATGGAGGGTTTATTTTGTCAGCAAGTTCCTCCTATGTTACCTCCTGCTGCTTGCTCTTCGGCATATGGCACTGGAATGGACGCGGAGAGACGTCGTCGTGAACCCACTGAGGTTTAACTAATAGTCACTTTTTAATTAAAACTATTTATCTACTTTATCATTATACGTATCGTTAACGATGCTTTTAATTAGTAGCTGATATTTATCTCTTGTATCGCTTATTAATTATCTTTCTATTGCATCTCATGTTTTTATTTTCTATCATAGATCGCGCTACTAGACGGAAAAAGGAGTTTGAATGTCAATATTTTCTTGAAACAATTTCGAAGGTATGTTTTGTCATTGAGATTCTTATTTCTTTCTTCGTTTGTTTCTTGGTAGTCATTGCCACACTATATAGAGCTATCGATTCATTGTTACTGTCTTCAGCATCGCAATTGGTGGGATTGTTATTATTGGCTTTTCAAGTTATAGATACGTCCATTGGTATTCATGTCGTGGCTTTGTAGTCATTCAACTCGAGTATTCTATTGTTATTTCTTTGTCTTCAATATTTTGTAATTTATTATTCTGACGTTCGTAACTCAGACGAGACTGTTTTATTATTACTTTATTTATGTTGTACTTTATGTTGGATATTTAGATTAATTATTTATCTTTTATCATAGCTCCAATGAAGATATCATTCAGCTAATCAAAGATGGTGGCCATGACGATATCGGTGCTGAAAAATTACGGGGTTTATTGAAAATATTACCTGAGGTCGACGAGCTCGAGATGCTTAAGAGTTTCGATGGCGACAAATCGAAACTTGGAAATGCTGAGAAATTTTTCTTGCAGTTAATACAAGTGCCTAAGTAAAGCAAAGTTTTAATGATATTTGTTTTCTTTTAATTATTAATAACGGCGTTTTTATTTTATTTATTTTCTTTTTATAGCTACAAATTGCGTATCGAGTGTATGTTGCTAAAGGAGGAATTTGCTGCGAATATGAGTTATTTGGAACCGAGTATAAATTCGATGATACTGGCTGGGGAGGATCTGATGACCAATAAGCCACTACAGGAAGTACTGTACATGGTTTTGGTAGCTGGAAACTTTCTTAATTCGGTAAATATTATTTAATATCAATTTTCAAGATATTTATATTGATTAGAGACGATTGATAATTTTCATTTTTTTTTTATATTGCCAGGGTGGATATGCTGGAAATGCGGCAGGAGTCAAATTATCCTCTTTACAGAAGTTAACAGAAATACGAGCTAATAAGCCGGGGATGAATTTAATTCATTACGTCGCATTGGTGAGTTCTTGATTAATCAAAATATTAATGTCATATTAAAATCTATTAAATGAACTGGATAACTTTATGCTTTTGTACAGCAAGCAGAAAGGAAAAGAAAGGACCTGTTAAATTTTGCTAGAAATATGAGCGCGCTGGAATCAGCAACAAAGTAAGATTTAAAAAAGATATTTACCACTATTGTTATTTGTCTTATTTTAATGTCCAATTTAATGATGGTTCGATTATATCTTTTCAAGGACCACTGTCGAACAGCTGAACAACGAGTTCAACTCTTTGGACACTAAAATCAAGAAAATCAAAAACCAAATAAATTTACCATCCACGGAGACCGACATTCAGGAACAGATGGCTCAATTTTTGCAGGTAAGATAAAATATTGAAATTTAAAAAAGTATTCAATAAGAATGTATCCCTTTTTGTTCTACTACTTAGTGCAGTGTGATACTGTATTTTTTGTATTTTGTATATTTTAATAGATGGCAGAACGTGAGATGTCGGAGCTTAAACGAGACATGGAAGAGCTCGAAGCCGTAAGACAGACCTTGGCAGAATTTTTCTGCGAGGACACAAACACGTTCAAGGTGGAAGAGTGTTTCCGTGTTTTTCATCAATTTTGTCAGAAATTTAATCAGGCCGTAGCTGAAAACGAAAGGCGAAGAATACAAGAAGATCAAGCCATAGCAAGACGCAAACAGCGGGAGGAACAACTGATGGCTAGAAAACGTCTTTGTAAGTTACTCTTGACTATTAATCAATGAATCGATTCCGTAATCAATGAGATTTATTTCTTTTTTATCTAAACAGTAAGCAATCAAGCCGAAACTCCAGGCTCTGAATCCGAATGTAATCTTATGGACTATGGGCTTTTTGATATTCACACTGGTTTGCCACACAAACAGTATGGACGGGGAGACGCTAAGGTAACTATAAATTTTATAATATCAAATCCATTAGAGGTATTGATTAATTATTTTATATTAATATTTATAGATTAAAAGACTGCAAAATGGAGGGGTTACTTCGGATGAAGATATTTCAATAACTGGTTCGCCAAGTATTCGAAGACGTTTGGGGTCTTGCTCGGGCGGAGCCGATCAGCAATCCACCAAAGAAGACACGTACTCACCCGGTATGTACCTAAAGATTCTAATATAATATAAATAAAATTGTTAATGAAAATTAATCGCAGTAACCTTAATTTCTTAATTATTTAATACTAATTAGATATCACGCCAAATGGGACTCTTAGACGTCGTAGAAGTCGCGTTCCATGCGAGGACGATGATGGAAATCTTATGGACTTTTTAAGAACATCCGGACAAGATAACACTCGAGAAAGAAAGTCCTGGGGCAGCTTAGGTAGGTCTTAGGAAAATATAAATTATTTCATGAAGCTGGATAACGGATAAGAATTAGGAAATATTTATTTTTATTCCAGATCGTTCCTGGGCACGTCGTGCACGAGGACAGCCTCGACGTGGTGATCTTTTGAATGCAGATTTCTCAGGAGACAGAGAGAGGCCAAGTTCACCTTCGCCTCTTGTGGAGAGCAAACCGTTTTTACAAGAAGAGGAAGTCAAGCCTACAGGGTACAGTCTTGTTGTATTAATTAAAAATATTTGTATGAACAAATTTGAGCAGCCATTAATTGAACGAATAAATTAAAATCCGCACCAGGAAAGCGTGGAGGCAAAAAATCGAGGCCTGGTTATCCGAAAACGAGAAAGAGGAACGTGCCGGAGAGGAATTACAAAGGCGGGCAAGGCAATTGCAGGCTAATCGAAGATCCTTCGAGGATTCCGGTATGTAATAAATAATTAGTGATTGTTATTTGTTACTGGAACAAATATAATTAATAATAATATCCACTCCGCAGAGAGCGAAGGCAAGAGTTCAATTATGAACGCTCTAGTGGAGGATAATTCTATACACGAAGGATATTCAGAAGTTTATGATTGGCGACCTTCGGTCGAGAAAACTGATGTTATGCGAACAATGGAAGCAATTGAAGGTATAAACGAAGGTTTCTTTTAATAATTTTACCCTGATTAAAGATATTTATCGATCGCTCCCTTTACAGAAGCTCAACCGCATACTTCACAGAAAGATAAGTCACCATGGCGAAAATCAAGTTTAAACGTACCAAACAGCATGGAAGAAACGGATCCACGTTATTCTCGCAGATTACGATCTAGACTCAATACAGAAAATATCTTAGGACCCAGTCCTCTGCAGGTAAATATAAATAATTATAAAAAAAAGATATTCCTTTGAGATGTCCCATCTACTGTAGTAACGTACCTTATTGTCATATTATTAATCTCGGTATTTTTCACGATCTACAGGCAATCAGAGAAGAGGATCGCAAGAAGAATAGGATCAACGATCCTGCGAGTTCGAGTCCTTCCGATGAACTGACGATCTACCTTCGGCAACCTTCATCCGCTTCGCAAGGAGCAGCCGTACGAAGATTCAGTAAACTCGGCAAGAAGAGTCTGGAAGAGGATAGAGTCAGTGATAAGATTGAAATTGATTCGGATAACATAGAGACTCCACCGGCTACAAGAAGAGTATTTAGTCCTCCGAAGGAAGTTAAACCAGTTGAAAGAGAACCTTGTAAGAGAGAACGTTGCAGCAGTTCGATTCAAGGTCGTGAAGCTTTAAAGCCTGGTAGCACAACTACCGACCTTGGAAACGGTTAGTACTTGCTTTAGTATAATTATAAGCATTATAAATCGAATAGAGAATCAATGGTGAAGTAATGATCTCAAATAAAAATGATTGCAGGTAACTTCGACAGGTATTCAGCAGCAAGAAGAACGCGAAGGTATAAAAAGACTCAAGATCCGCCAGTAGAGAAGGAGAGTCCCAAGCAGGAGGCATCGAGTCCAGAAGTACTCGAAGAGAAACCACAAAGACCAAGTACATTGGCCTTGACAGATGACGGCACAGAGGAAGACGCCATGTTGCGCGTCTGGCAGGACAAGCTGAAACGTCGCGACGCTACCAACGACATAGACGTTGCTTTAGCCGAGATAGCAAAATCAGGTGAAGATCTTCAGTACCTTTCTAGGTCGTCTACGCACAGAAACTCGAGACTTCCGGTAACTCAACCAGCCCCTGTAATCGCTGTTACGAATACAGTACTCAGTCCCGTAATGCAAGAATCTAGACCACGCGAACCAGCCGCCATTTTACCGGAAAGAGCTGTGACAAGCCGGGAACGTCACAGAAGTATGATTGATCCTAGCCAGGTGAAGGAAGCATTAAGACTGACAAATAATCCACCGAGTCAAGTCAATCAAAGCCTGCTTAAAAATTCTGCGAACGATCAAGAGCATCAGCATCAGTCCCAGGATCAAACCGACCTGATCTCCAATGATCCAGAAGATTATCATCCACTGAGTCACCAAGAGGAAACTCAGTCCCCGAGTATCATCGACGAGAAGTCATCCTTGACTCCGATAAAGCAATCGTCCATGTTCAAGAGCCGATTTATCCCAGACATTAGCGTGACATCAGCGCCGCCCTCGGTGACCTCGCCACTCGCTACAAAAGCCAAGGATCAGGAATTGAATGACGAAGGATTCGAGGAGACCCAGAGTCTCGTTTCTGAGACTCTAAGTCAAGGAACATCTTCAGGGAACTATGAAACAGACACTCACGACTCCACGCGCTGTTCACCAGCTGAACTCCGGTACACAGCCAATAATCAGACAGATAACATTGCTCGATCCGTAAACAAAGAACTGAACAAGCTTAAGGCATTTGCACCACGCACGGGATCCATGAGGATTCCTGGAGAAAAGACGAGTTATCTGCCAAAGCGTACAGGCAGCCTCAAACGGGAAACACCCAGGAAGACCGAATCATCGAAACGCGTAATACCCGTGTCTTCAGGGAATCCGCCAAGAAACGAGGTCGAACGTTCAAGTTCACGTAGCAGCTTAAGAAGTTCACGTAGCTCCTTGAACAGCGCCAGTTCGGTAAATACTGTGAGGAATCTAGCACCGAATCACGCCCATCTTGGAAATTATACATCGGCTATTTGTGCGCTCACCACTGACCTTCGTAAGAGTCCTGCGACCTCACCGATTCCGCCATTGACTAAAGAGAACGAGAAGAGACACGGGAATCCAAGAACTGGCGTCAGTAGAATTCCTGCCAGCAGAAGCAGCAGCAGTGGTAGCAGCGTTGGTCCAGCCGTAAGAAACGTACGGAAATCAACAGGGGTGAGTTTGCCTTAATAAATCATTGAATTCTCTCTTACCTTAGCAGTATTTATTAATCCAAAAAATCTTTTTAATAATCCTCCACCGAGTAACTATTTGACTTGTCCCAGGCGCATCCTGACGTACCTAAAGGCGGTACCACAAGGATCCGTCCGATGGCAGCTTCTCGCAGCAGCAGCAGCGGAAGTAGCGTTGGCCATCAAGCAATGGGATCGACTAAGCAGGCTGCTGAGAAAATGGCGAATAATAAAAGTCGTCTGGTGCAACCACGCGCTGGTCCTCGTAATCACAGTTTCATGCGACCCACAGCAGCCAGCGTGAACAAAGGATCCATTTCGAATCTCCCAAAAAGCATCAAGAGCCTGGTGAAGTAAAATCAGAAAGGAAATAACAGGCGCTTATCAACCGCTGATAATCCGACTGACTGACGGAAAAGTAAAGGACGTAGAAACGCTCGTACATTTACTAAGGTAAATCAATAAAACAGCTGTAACGGTCGACGTTTACTAATTCGCGGTTTAACCAATTTTTATTAATCTATATAATAACCTCGAACGCCACCATATATGCTGACCGCAGTTGAACGTCCTGCCTTGTTTTCTTTTTCATATTATGAAGTTTGTCAAAAAGGAACGCGTATTTCCTTTTTCTTTTTATTCTTTTTTAAAAAGCTCCTCAACGAGCCAGTCCCCGTAGTTACGTTAAATAAAATAGCCACACCGGAAACGTTACTCAAACTCGAGACTTTGATTAACGTGTATTTATTAAGATACTAAAAAAAATATACAACATGATCCTTCGTGTATTTTGCGTGGCCATGTTTTATATATATATTATATATATATATTTTATACGCAGTGCGTGCGTGCGTGCTTTTTCCTGCGTTAATGCACTTCGTGTCCTGTACTAACGTACGCACATGACACTCGTGATACTCTGTGCAATTACGAGAATGAAAATTGTGAATTTTTACCCTGTTGCGTAACGCTGAACAATTTAAAGTCTCAAATGTTTGTCTTTCTTATATATATATATATATATATATCCTGTTTTTTATTTCAAGATTTTTTATCGGCTTTACACAGAAACAGTTACCTACGTGACGTTCGAATTTATCATCGTTTATTACCTCGAACGTTAATCGTCACCTCGCTAGTGTTAGAAAAATTGTCGAGATTCACGTGAAACTCGAAATTTGTGAAATTTTACAATCGGAATATATGTGTGTAACACGTGTAAAATAATGCGATTAACATATATAAATACCTAATTTACATTATCTATATTATTGGCATTAATAAACCTGACTTATCGTATGATTTATTAAATTATCATTAAGGAAAATTAATAAAAAAATATTTCAAGGATGATTTTATTAATAAAATCTTTATATACCCTGATATACATATATATAGGTATTTATATGTATATATATATATATTACAAGCTTATAATCGCTCGCGCGACACAGGCTCAATATTAATTACTACAGCGCCTGCCAGTATGTTACAATTAAATTCATTGGAATATTGTACAATAGCTTTCATTTTCTTAATTATTTACAAAAACATGCCACTCGCATTTTTGCCTGCATGGCGCATGAATAATTGCAAAATTTTTTACAGTCTCACTAGTAAATCACTCTGCTAGAATAATTGGGATAGCCTTAACAATTTTCATAATGAAAAATGAAAATCACACTTTGCTGAATCATTATTCACGGTTTTGAAGTGTGATGTTGATCGTTCGAATTTATCAGAAGAGAGAAAAGAAAAAATCTACGACCGTACAAAAAAAAATATGAGAGTTTATCTCCGAGCATAGCGTACATTTTTTTCTTCTCTTGTAATACTGGACAAATTTATCATTGAAATCTGAAGAGGATCGGTATTCGCAAGATCCGCTATAAACAATTGAATATAAATAATACAATTATCAATAATTGCAATAAATAGCTCGAATAAACGAACGCGGGTCTCGTTTAACAAAATTCGAAATATTACAGACAGTACAAAGGATCGCAGAACGTTCAATTTGAAGATCGTTCGTTTTTCACAAACATATAGAACGACAAGTGTTTTCATATGAGGTTCCCTTTCTTTTTTTTTTACTTTCTTTTATTAAAGTGCTATAGTTAGGAAAATAACCTCAAGTCAGCGATCGATATGCGATCGAATTGAAAAACGAACGGTAATTCTATATAGAATCCCACGTATTCTTTACGTACGTTCGAGACGATCACGAAACGACAATGATACAGGACCCTTTGGCGCCAAAATAAATTCAAATTGTAGACCGAGTTCTTCGTCGGCGATGATTTCGAATTCTCGAACGACCTGGATACAAGGAAGGCAACCATATTTTATATTTACAATAAAGTATAACAGAGCCAATCTTTTGTACCTTAGCCAATATAAGTTGCAACGCCTGTTCCGTGAAACGTTTTCCTGGACAAATACGTCGGCCAGCGCCAAAGGGTGATACTAAAAGTGGTGAATGGGGTGAAATGGATTTCAACCACCTTTCCGGCATCCACTGCGATGCATTTTTGAAATTTTCTTCATCCAGTCCTGCTATCCACGTTTGAAGCAGAACCACGGTCTTGTATAAAATAAATAACAATAATTCGCTTGATATTATTTAATCTGATAGTAATAATATTTAAGGCCATTCCACAATGCAACCGAACGCGTAACACGGAACATATAAGCGGCGCGATATTTAATTGTATATTTACCTAATTCCATTGGTGACAGGTAATGACATTTCACGTATGAAAATATTGGCGGTGCAATTATTTTTTTCACATAACCCGTCACGGATTACGGAACGGGACATGCTCGATGTTACTCATCACGTTTCGTGCTCCGGGAAATCCTTATCGACCCTAAAAACCGCTTCCGTATCGTTGCTATGTCCTAAACGTAGCCAAAATCGTAGACTTAGTAAACGCTCGGTTTTAAAAACGATTTTCTCCTTCTTGATTGGAGGATCCAATGGAAATAAGTAAATACACAATTGGATATCGCGCCGCTTATATGTTCCGTGTTCCGTTGCATTGTAGAATGGCCTTTAGGACTGTTATATAATTTGTAAAAATAAATATTACTCACCCCAGCATTTAGATTATAACCCGAAAGTTCAATGGGTTCGTCCAAAATTCTAGCAATACATGGTGTTGTGGGGATCATTCTGAGGTCACAAAGTAATTATTATTCCCTAATTTACTAAGTTATACATACGAGTAATACATTGTATCATGATACACGAATTTATTCAGTCTAAAAGCACCACCTGAACGTGGTTTTACCACAAGAATCTAATAGTAGATTGAGCTAACTTCAGACGATAGGTTTGAAATGAATAATCCGTTGTACAGAAATAGAATACCTGAATGCCTCAGTAATGCAAGCACGTAGATACATGGCACCACGAAGATCCTCTGCGGCAAGATTGCACCCTGGCGGTGCAAGAGATGCAGCCTCCTCGTATAGACGTTTCTGCACTTTGGCGTCGCGACCAATAAGATAAAAGAGAAAGACGAGTGTGTTACCAAGCTACATAGAGAAAACAAAACAAAAAAAAACGACATGTTATTAAACAATACAATGATAAAGACATCATTCGATAATCAATCAATTAAACTAACCGTATGTATACCAGCAGCTATAAAATCAATAATCGCAGCTTTTTTATCTTTTATATCAAGATTCTTTTCCCTGAGAATAGATTGAAAAACAGCCTCGACGAATTCATCCTTAGCGTCATCCTGTTTCTCCCAGATAGTGGTCTCCATCAATTCGGATATCGTGCTGGAATATTTATCATAATATCCAACGATTAAGTTCTGCTCTAAAAACTAAAAGAGGTTATGATCTTCAAGGAAACTTACTCGTAGATAACATCTTCACTCTCAACAAGCTGCTTGTAAGCTTTGGTGGGTAACAATTTCCAAAATGGTAGCCCATAGAAGGCGTCCCTGGACGCTGTGAAATTAACTCTTACAGCCTCGGCCAACGTGGCCGTTAACGAGCCTGAATCAGGTTTAAGAAAGTCTAAGCGACGTCCCAGAATGAGGGTGCACGTGCCTGTGACAAATTTATAAGGAATCAGAGCATATATATATGACAAATTAATTTGAACTTTTTGATTAAACTATATATGAACGTATAGAATAATTTAGCTATACTTACTTTCAAGACCCATACGATATGCAAGCTCCTCGAATCCAACAACCTTCGAGCCACTTCGTTGCGAACGTATTAAGTCCACGAAGTCATCAGTGACATCATTTAATGCAGGAAGAAATCCCAGTACTGTATTGGCTCCCATCAGTTCCGGCGTCAGAGCTGATCGTAGCTTGTGCCACGTGATGCCTTGTCTGAAATTTTTTTTAAGATCTCGTATTAATTCCGACGATCCAGCATGGCATTTGATTGGCGGTCGCATGGAGCCAAACTATTTATATAATTATATAGCGTGTCTACCAATTGTACAAAACAATCGTAGGCGGCAGATAGCTAAACGTTTGAGAGATTCGATTTTAGGTTAAGTGGTTGAAAAATGAAGGATAAGAGCTAATTAGCTATTTATACACAGGCAGACAAATAACGGTATTCAATATTAAATTGGACTCTATCGCACTATCAGCGGTTGTCTAACGTCGTAGTGATGATTTATTGACTTTTGTAATAACCCTAGCAAGGAGATTAATCATGTGGCTCCCCAGCAAACCTGCTAATTTGTTGTAATGCCTGCGATGTTAGAGAAAGCTAGATTTTGCGAATTCGCAATATACACGTAGGGGAAACGGCACAAAAATGCCATTCGCAGATGAATTTTCAATTTATAGTAATTCTACAACATCGTAAGATGTTTGAAATTCGTTCGTGTTATTGTAAATTGTGAATTGTATCCTCGAAAATATGTCCGCTAGGTGGCAGCACGTGCACAATCAACTCGTAAGTAAAATGTATTTTTCAACTGTATATATCAGAGTAATAATTTTATATTACATACTTTATGAGAAGTTTATGATGTAAATGGATGTTTGTGTATGCTGGAATTCTGAAGTTACGTTTTGATCTTAAGGAACTACGAATGTGGAAATTAATCGGCCAAAGTATATCTTATGGGAGTCTTATCTGCCTGATAAAAAACTTAACTTTATTCTTAGTCCTTTGCCAGTTTAATTGTTTTCTTCGTTTGACACCAAGAAGACTGTATTAATTTTGCAAAATTATCAGTAGTCTTGAATATTTTCTTTATCAAGTCCTCGCGGTATGTCAACAGACATGTATACACACACACAACGCCTTCGAGACGAATAAAAATGTGTGCCCAAGAGAATATATAGGATCGTCAAAGATTTAATATTTAAAAAAATCATTTCAGTCAGTCGTTTAGAAAACGGCGAAGATCATTGGTTCACGTTGCAAGGGGGTATTTTCAATAAAGACATAATCAATGAGCCAAGATCTGGGACGGGTTAAAGGTCGAGTATATTCGCAGACGACAAGCGCAATGGGACAGCAGAAACTTTTGTATCCTTCCTACTATTGAGATCATAAGCATACATTGATTTTTCCATAAAATCCCAAATATCGAGAATAACAGGTTTACCTGCATAATAAGAACCGTCGTCAACATATTGTATATGTCGTTAAATAGTAATTTAAAAAAAAGTATGTATAATCCTACTGCTTAAGATTCTAATTTGAGACGAGTGGGCGTGCAGGCCAGTCATTCATGCATATAAATTCAGGTATGTCTAGACAAAGCTGCGAATTTCGAAGAACTGTAATTCAGGCAAATCCACTCTCATAATCAAACGTCTGCATTAAATGAATCGACGACAACGAATCTACTTACTCGTTGACGAGGCCAAGGTTGGTGTAGCGGTCTGGCCGAGATTGTCGGTAGTACGAAATGACTTCTGAAGGTGGACGCAGAGGATATCTCGAAGCACGTCTTAGCACCGTTTCGATGTCACGACGAGAGAAAATAGAAATTACTGGCCAATTCCAAAGAGCCTCCTCCTTGCACAAAGGGCCGTAGCGTCGATTGAGATCTACTCTTAAATCAGTTGTTATCAGATAACTTAAAAAATCAATTGAACGATCATGTAGCGAACAACTGGTCACCACTCTCGCAGAGAAATAGATTCGATATTCACAAATTTATAAAAAAAAGTGTATGACAAAGTCAATAATTAACTTTAACTATTATTTATCATCAGTATGACGTTTGACAACTTAAATTTTTGTATAGGAATCAAACAGCTCTGTCGGTAAAGAAGGGCGCGCAGGCTGTCAAACACCAAAGTCTTTACCTTTGTAGGCTTCATGAATCTCGTTCATTTGATAACCTCCAAAATTCGAGAAAATCCATCTCGTACCGATGATCGGCAAAGAGAACGGTCCAGGAACATCCTTAACAGTCTTACGACGTCTATTCAACTTTTCCTCGGACGTACCTGTCAGTCAGAATAATACTAGATCTTAAATCGAAAATATCCCGTTCGTTAAATGCCTACATAAAAGTGTCTATTAAAATCACGTTATAACCTATACTGATCTCTAAGATTATCACTCCATTTATCCTGTCAATCTACTCACATCCGGCTTTGACTGAACTTCCGTTCCAGAACCACCATGGTGGTCGATATCTGGTTGCCAGTAACAAAATCGCAAATAGTGTCGCTGCTATCAATTCAAACCAAGCTCCAGACAGCATCATATCAAATTGCGATAGTCCCCCTGTAAGAAGAATCAGTAGAACAATTAGACAAAACAAATAATACATAGACTCTGCGTGAGTATAGACATAAACGCACCCCTTACTGCGGAGAATCGTATCCTGTAATAATATACATACGGTGCGACTGTACTATAGCCAGATTGAAACGTAACGGTCAAAATTTATTTAAACGCTCAATGAAACGCCACTAACTCTTATGCTAGCAGCGAAGGTTAAAAATATTTTTAAAAGGTAGCGGTGACAAATTCCTTCTGTTATTCTTGCTCGAAGATGCCTTTGAAATCTTATACGTGCTATTGTAATCGCGGTTATTAACCATCGCGACGCCGGCGTCGCCGACTACATTATCAGTGAGATGATGCTGCTGTTTGAATTGCGACAATTTCTGATATCGAAACTGTGGAGAGATGACAAATGTGGGTAACTGTGTGCAACGCTACCGAAGTGAGACTGTCTTCGATTTAGTATCCCTTTCCTTTTCTTATATCTCGATGGTACACGTGCCAGGTCAATTAAATATAAACTAATGATAACTTGAAAAAGCTGTTGACAATTAATATTATGACAGGGATATCGGAAGAAGTGGTTGTTATGACGACATTTTACGCCGTCGGTAATAAGTTACCTGTCTTACCGGCACTTCTAAGTCTTTCTATCTCAGACAGTTAATATGACTTAAAGACACCTTCTGTGTCATTAGACGTCCTACGGACGACTTTTGGACATTGTGTGCTGTCTGGATAGGTTCGTGGATAATTTTTATCATTCGAGGATAATATTTACTCAAAAATTCTCTCTATGTACGAATATGCAGGATACAGTTCCAATTTCCAGGATTATTCATGAAATATTCATTGAATTTCGTAGATGTTTGCGCAGATCATGAAATTATTCGTAAAAATTTTTTCATGGACACGAAAATATTTCCGTTAGGATTGCGACGTGACGTTCCTACGATCTTCAAAATCAGGTTAACCAAACTACACTCTACGTACTTCTTGGGCCTGTTCCTTAGAATTTTGACAGGTTCGTTTATTATCCTTTGTATATATTTATTTGTCTCTTCTTTCTTGCCTCTAAGTAATTTTACAGTAAACGTGAAGAGACAGTGCACGGTTCATTATCTCATTCGTCTGACCCATTTGCTAGGAGTTCAACTATTTACATTTGATAACAGCATGATAAGTAATTTATGTAGAAGTGAGTCTGTGCACGTATGGGTTTGAGAAAAGAAAAAGAAACCTAATCACGATTATACCGTATTTTCAGTGAAACAAATTGGCTAATAGAACAACCTGTGGTATCAGATTTTATTATTATTGATTATCGATAATCTGAAGACTGAATTATACAGCGGGTTTGTGTGATACGTGATATAATTTTAAAACGATTAAAATAGATCGTGAAACTCACCGCTGGACGTAGCAAGTGATAAGCAATTGGTTTATACGTTGAGTAGAATTATCAAGCACTTATTCGAAAGAAGCTCGATAAAGAAAGGCAGAAATTGATAAAGTGTCGTAATACAAATGACTATAATACCTGAGGACGTAGAACTGAATTGAATTTTCTAAACTGATTTAATAGATAAGTTAGAAAGCTGATGAGCTCTGGTGGGAGAAGGACCAGTTACGTAAGTCGCCGTGTTGCCGCGCAATAATTTTTATTATCAGTTAGTTCGCAAATTAAGATACCGGTTCTCCGATTTACTGTTGCCTGGCAGCTTCGTTACAACGTTACTCGAATTAAGCCGGGCGAAAGGTGCTATTGACCTCTCGAGAGAGGCTGTTACATTTCAGATGAGATGATAATAGATTTAAAGCAACACTTAATAGACACGTATATTTAACGACACTAGAAAATTGTTTCACTCTAATAAATAAGATGCTCGAGAGAAATATTTTTCTTCAAGTCGGAATAAACACTTGGAACGGTTAATTAACGAGTGATATGATTGATAACGGTGACAGGTTATGAAGGAAGTTCCTTTCGTATGATAGATATACGTAGTATTGTGTACTGTCTATACTCACGGGAGAAGTCGAGGATTGGTCTGTGAGTACTAAAAATCCAGACGTCTCTTATGGAAGTAACCTCAAAAAAGCCGGTAAAGTGCCTATTTTCGAAGAGAACCTGGCAAGAGGGAGGTCAAAAAACGAAGAACGAGGCAGAAGCGAAGTGAGGAAAAGAAGGCGGTCTGTGAAGGAAAGGTAAGAGGGAGTCGAAAGAGCGAAGGAAAGAAAGAAGGATTAAGAGTGGTAGCTGCGGTCGAGAGAGAGGAAAGGAGGAAGTGGAAAGGATACAAGAAGAAGAGGAGCAGCCAGACAGACAGGGATGTTGCGTGAAACTTGAACTCGATTGTCCTAGGAGAATTAATACAGCACCACGAAGAACGTAATCAAGAATAAAGAGGAGTCACTTTTCCTAATAATAAAAAGAAGACGCCATGTAATTTAAAAATGAAACGTCCGTTTGTCAGGAATCATGCAAAGTCCGATTCTTAGACTAGAAAATAACGGAGAGATTTTTTATATAAAAATTTAAAAGCGTCCCACTCGCATATTATTAATTTAAACTACGCGCCTTTTCCGACGCACCTTTGTCCGTCCGACCGCACGCGAATTTATAATTCTTTTTCTCTGTTCCTCCGTTTCGTATTTTTCCTCGAGTCTCCCGACCGTGGCCGATAGTTCCCATAGGGGTAGAAAAACAAATAACTATATTACGGCACACGGCCAGTTCGTCTCCGCGGTCGGAGACAAACTCCACTCTCTCATCTCGCGACTTTCTGTTTACACGATTTTCTTGAACGTTCAGGGGTTGGGGACTGCAGCGTACACACCAACCATTTAGTCGTTCAGTGAGGATCCTCTTGAGTGGGAAAGAGAGACTGAGTGTGGATACGGAGGCTTGAAGAAGAACACGAGCAACTGCACGGATCTGAAGGAGAAAGAGAGAGCGATGTCTTTGAGAATAAGAGATAGAGATATTAATCAGTAGTGGGGATATAGCCATGACTCTGATACATCGGCTATGTATTTCGTAGCCTGGCAGTGGGAAGAGCTCAGCTTGACTGGAGAGTGAGAGGGTGGAGAGAATAAAGAACAAAACAAAGATGGAGAACGTGCCGGGCGTGACTAGGCGTCCATAGGAGACCAAAGACACGAGGAGTGACATGCGTGAATCTTCTGGACGAGAATGAGTTCCTGGTGGTAGGGAAGTCTGAATTATGAAGAAAAGAAGACAGAGGTTACGTCAGTGATGCGTAACGAAGTGAGCACGTGGTTAGGAGTCTTGTTAATCGTATCCGGAGACGTCTATTTATATATGAGTGAAGATCGAAGAAAATTTAAAGGTTATGTTATAACTAGCCCCTTTCTTCTGTCGTTCCTTATCTACTTTGTTCTTTGGCTTTTCCTTTTACAGGCATTCTCGACTATTGTACTCTGTTTCTAACCTTCGTACAGACGTACCGAACGATCTCTGATAACTCTAATACAATAGAACGCCATAGAACGTATTGGACGATGCTCTGTACCAGGGGAAATGATATAGTCGTTCCTTCTGCGGTGTAAGGAGGACGAGAAGAGGGCGGAAGCACGTAGAGTGAGACGTCGATTGAAACTCGTTTCGAATCGAGTGGAACAAAACGATACAACATCCTAAGACCCCGCGCAGAGTGGCTTATGCTAGGTATGATATGGTGTACGAGGAAGTATGCTGAAGGCGCAATGTCCTAAGGTATTTCTAATGGCCGTATTCATAGTCGTTCCTTGAGGAATAAGGATCCCTTGTTCCTCGTTTCGCGTTTCATAGACCTTGATGGAACAAGGAGCCTTATTGGCCTCCTCATTTCAAGGGAGGTCTCGAGCTTTCTTGAGGAAACCTTTTGCTCTGTGATTGGCTATTTCGTTTGATATGTCTAGCGCCACAAGTGGCTCATTCAAATGATATTTCAGCATTAAAATATTGGCGGGGCTACTGTTTTTTCACGTAAGCCGTTACGGTGCACGGAAAGAGGAATGTCGATGTTAATCATCACGTTTCGTGCTTCGGGAAATCCTTATCGATCCTAGAAACCGCTTCCGTATCGTTGCTATATCCGGGACGTACCCAAAATCATAGACATAGTAAACGCTCGATTTTAAAAAAGATTTTCTCCTTGATTGAAGGATCCAATGGAATTAGATACAATACAATACAATTGAATATCACGCCGCTTATACGTTCCGTGTTACGTTGCATTGTAGGATGGTCTTGAACAGTTCATACATATTTACCTAGTAATAAAACATTTTTGAAGATGACTCCAATGAGGGTCGAAACGTAAAAGAAATACGCACTGTTATTTTTTCTTAATTTTACCAGGGCTGCGTAAAGTCAACACGTGGAAAGAAATTTTAAGGTGTATCTTGGCTTGGCTTATAGTATGAATTACGCGATCCCTATTTCAAACTCTGAAAAAATTGCCGCTCGAATAGACAAAGAGGGACTGAGGTGGCGGCCAGTCCTGCCGCTATAGGCAATTACATGTCCCTAAAATATACCGTCTTTCTGGAAGGGAGAGCTGAGGTGACTATGAAACAAGAACGCCTTGGAGATTGAAGGAAGCCTTCATCAAGGCTTCCTTTACACTTGAAATAAGGACGGACTATGAATACGGGTATAAGTCTTCTTTTTTCTCTCTCTCTTACTCTCTTTTCACACCGCTAGAACATCTCCTCGTCGTAGCGTTACTGCACAAGATATATAAATTGCTTTACCCAGAGATAATGCACCGACAGGCCAAGAGAATGAAGAGTCAGGTATTCTAGGATCGCGAATACGACAGCTCAGTGTATCACCAGGTGAGTGTAGGATTTAGTATGACTGCCAATACTGATTTCACGAGGCTTTTAACATTCTTCTTTTTTCCTCTGTCCAGGCATTATCTCCTCTACTCTTCTCTTTCCTTCCTTCTCTCGAGTTGAGAGATTAATGAAAGCACAGACGATTCAACTTAGTAAGGAGCAGACATGATATATTACCTAGGGTGACAAGAACGAGATGATTAAACCGATTACAAACGTTTCTTACGTCTATCTTAACACTCTCCTCCACTCAACGTATGTTCACGTATGACGTCATAATGGATGGAAGCCACGAATCGGAGGAGCTTATGAGTACCGACAATTTTTAAATATTTCTAAACAGCCAGCTGGGTAGGTCAGCAACTGGAAATGAAAATCGCACAGAACGAAACTTAACTGGGGTCAGAAGTGACCTGACTGAATACAAAGAAAACAAAGATATGTAATACAAGACACGTGATCGATACTGATACTACATTGCTTTAATATTTACAAAAAATTGTACAATTCTGATCCGATATATCAATTATAACGTGATCGATGATCCTGGGTTCAGGAAGATTACGGAAACTAATATCTAGATCAATGATCTAGTTCACTCAGCTAATTTCAACGATCTTATCCGGATGTACTCTTTGACACCCTTCTTGATCTAGTACCAATAATTCGGACATTGGCATGCTCAAAGTTCACTCCACACGTGCGTACATTCTCCCGTATATATTATATTCAACCTGTAACATATCTGAACACCTTTACTTACGTATCGGAGGCTGCCCATCGACCAGGAAGTAATCACGGACGACTGGCCACTCGCCGGAATTCTCAGCAATGTCAGTGTGGTCCGGTTGATCTTCCTTTATAAAATTACGAATACTCGTCCATCCAGCTCGTACGTGCAGTAACGCTTTATTATAATATTTAAATTTTATCAACAATATGACACTTCGTTTATCACACTACGTATGTAAACAGACCGTGACATTATTTAAATTCACGTAGAGCATCAACCGGCAGTATGTCATATAGTTTTATACTTTATACTTTATACTGTCTTTTTTTAATATTCCTTTTTCAAGTTCAAGTTGAAGACTAATTACGGACGTATGGCAGAACTTCGGTAACGATATCAATATCAGGATCCAGACTACGTCCTAGTCCCTCGATCACTGCCATGCTGAGTATCACGCTACTGAAGGATCCGTCTTGCTTCACCTGGTAACGAATCATCGCCGAGAACAATTCAGCCACAACGGTACTCACGTTCACCTGCGAGTTATTTAAGAAAAAGGATCAAGAAAATATAAGGCTACAGTTGGTACAGTCTTCCTGTCGCAGCATCGCTTTTACCATCATACCTTACCATCCATGGTATAGGTATATATACGCTATCATGGGTGCATCATGGTTTTTATGTGATACGTCACTGGGATTTAATCGAATCGTTATCTATTGCGTCAAGCGAGAGGCTATTTAGAAAATTATTATAGGTAATTATCTTTCTAACGATCGCAGATAACAAGCGGCATTCCTTATCATAGCCAGATGAGTGGATGGTCTAATATTCATTTTATTATTTTTTTAAAATAAATATTCTGATTGGATTTTTTTAAATTTTACACATAAAGCTTAATAGACCGTTTTTTAATTTAGCTTTCAAACTGTATCAAGAATTTAAATATAGTAATACCGAATATTAATAGACTTACGTTTTTTAGTTTGACGCGATCTCGTAAGTGAGTCTCTACGATCTTTCCCATGGTTTTTTTGAATCCCAAAGGATCCGGAGTCAAATGGATGCTGTGTCTCATAATATACTCTGCAGCTAGTTCACCCTGTGTAGAATGTGTCATTGTCGTTGTAAAAGAAATGGCTGCGCCTCTTTTTTTATTTTCTTCAGTCCCTGCTGGCATCCTGGGACTTACCTTTCCCATCGCCACGGAACGGAAGACATCGCGAAGATTCTTACGGCAACGCTCGTTCAAGGAAGCCACCAGGCCGCAATCAAGGATTACCAATCTTGGTCCAGCATCCTCCTGATTGAATCTCCAGATTTTTCTGAATCCTGAGATACTCTCTGTATCGCTTGACTCGTGAGATTCCTGAACCAAGATATTCCCCGGATGTAGATCGCAGTGTACAAAGTTGTCCTTGAATATCTATCACGCACGATACACAGTATTAATCAAATAATACCGTAACTTATTACCTTCGTGTATAGATCATTGATCTCTTGTCGAATCAAACGATCACCATAAATAGACACACGTGCAGGTCAGTTCATAATCGTTTCTGACATACTTTCAATAATCACTTTGATAATTGTATCACATTAGCTGATAACACTTTTAATGATAAGGATTGCAACCTACTATGAATAGGCCACCAATCGATTACCTAGACCTAGTTATGTCTATAATTATTTTTCTTAATAATGACAATTTTCCTGAAAGGTTGATTAGCCTGGAATATTAAACTAATATAAGAAAAGTGCTGAATAAGCTTTTTCTTGAAGATTGTGGAACTACCAGACAATAACGTGATTTACAAATGTAAACGAACGATTTAGGTCATCAATCTAGATTCTCGAATAAAAAATATCGTCATTAGTCAAATATTTTTGTTAAGGATGAACTCAATGATCTCACGATTATTAAAATGAGTTAAATGATTGCAATGATAGATTCAATGCGTAACAATTAAACTTGCTGACCATTTTGAGAACAGTTTTCACGCCGATTTTTGCCAGTCGCTCTTGCAGTTCACGATCTTTGCCAAAAAGGTAATCGGATATTGGCAATCCTTCGTGGTAACTTTCCACTAGTATTTTTCGATGGGTTAATTCTTGATAGGGATATGGGAATATGACATTTTTTGTACTTGAAAAGTTCTTGGAAAATCTTTTAAGATTGAAAGCTTCCAGCTCCATATTCACCTTTTGTAATGAACATTTCTTGGCTGTTTATTATATTCATGTTATTAAAAATTAGTTATGTAATTACTTGACTTTCCATCAGTTGCGAAAATTCAGATACACAATCAGCAAGACTGAGCCAGCGTACGCTTGGAAAAATGTACGTGATGCACTTTGCAAGAACGTGCATAATCGTCAAATCTCTTCTGTGAGTGAATAGTGTGTATTTTAAGTAATTTATTTTCAAGTTTAACATCTTTTTGTTCTCTCACTTGAGCTGCTCTTCAATTCCAGGATGTAAGACTTTCACGGCAACGGGATGTATGTTTCTGGAATAAGTTTGACCTTCCTCCTCGTTATTATGTTTTTCGATTAACTTGTCTATAAAAAACATATCAATCATATAAAATGTACAGGAGATTGCATCACATTCTTATCATTGCATTATTCCAGTTACCAACAAACCCAATGAGATGACCTATGCAGAAGTATTCGGCGACTGAAAAAAAGAAACAATAAACATCCTCATGCAAGAAATAAAGATATACAAATAATAATTCGTTACTTTCAACAAGAGGCGAAACACGAGCATCCTCTGATATTTTCACGGAAACATCACAATTTATCCAGGCCTTGTAAACCTGTGGGAAATAAATTAAGAAAATGATTTATATTACTTAAAAATTATTTATTTAATTAATATGCTTGACTGC
Organism: Trachelus troglodyta; assembly: GCA_030142635.1. Taxonomy (NCBI): domain Eukaryota; kingdom Metazoa; phylum Arthropoda; class Insecta; order Hymenoptera; family Cephidae; genus Trachelus; species Trachelus troglodyta. The sequence goes on from JARQTJ010000359.1 coordinate 224,784, forward strand.
ATATCTGTGGCATAGAATGTTATGAATATCAGAACTAAAAAAATTTTTCCATGTCTATGTCTAACTGGTTTATAAAGAATGAATATATATAGTATTCAGATATAAACCATTCTAAAATACTCAAAAATTATACAAAATTTTACCTGCGCACAACAACCAGAGCCTAGAGGATGTTTGTGAAAAACCTTGACAAATAAATTTCGCCATTCCTCCCCATAAGTAGCTTTCAGTAAAGAATTGGTGTAGAACCACGAATGGGCGGAAGTATAGCGTTGAAGTTGAGAAAGAGTATTGCAGATATCTTCAGGAAACAAATCTCTGCGCGTCGAGATCCATTGACCAAATTTAATAAAGGTAGGACCAAGAAATTCCATAGCTACGCAGACAGATAAAACTTGAATTAATTAAAGTGATAAAAAATATATAAAATATGGCGTCATATCGCTAGCTGTTACGTACCTTTTAATAAGACACCAGGAAAAGTATCGGTACGAATAAATCGTGTAATCACGTAAAGAATACAAACGACAGAAGCGACAGACGTTATCACGATAATTCTAATTGTTATCATAAAAGTCTCCATGATGGATACTAGTAGATTTCTTTTCTCTTTCCTTCGAGAGACTGGGTTAGAAACTTCTCCATTGTTTGTCTCGTTTATCTTTGCGAATATTTCGACGAGTTTGTAACCTGTACGTTTTAACGATCCAGCATTCAGTGTACGCGATATTATGGGACGTGGATGATGAGGATAATTTCTTTCTCGACATTTTTTTGGCACACAGTTGCTACGACCATAGGGTGCAAAGGCTGGTTTGAAGAATTTCTTCAAAGGCAAGTAAAATCTCATAACTTAACTTGAGAAATATTCATGATGACCTTTATTTCATTTCGTTTCACAATATCCTAAAAGGCTGACTACGTTCAATTTTATGAAGGGAATTATTGTGTATGGTTGGGAAGATATCAACGGTTTTTTTTAGACACTTGAACGTCTTTATGGAGGAAAAAAGATCATCGTTATTCAATCGATTGATAAAATCTTAAGGGGGAATAAAACAGGCTATTTGGGTGAGTGAGTTGTTACATTAACTTCTTTAAGCTTGGTCAATGATAAAAAGTTTCTTTTACTCTTTCATATTAATATTTCATATATTCTACTATGTGTCTATGCAGTTTGCTGTTTTTTTATAATTCATATGTTTGGTGTATTTTTATAAATGCATGTCTGTTTTTATATCGATCCTTTACAGTCATGTTCGTGACGAACGTGTTTCTGGTTTAGGGCGTGGCATTTTGTTTAAAAAGTGAATATACGGTTAATTTCTGTAGGAATACATTTGCTAATTAATTGTATTATTCGATTAATTTTTTTGTATCTAGATAGAATTCTCTTGCAGAAGTTTAAGTAGATACATATTTGTTAAACGGATCGTTGGTGCCATCGTACGGAAGCTGCAAAGAATAGAATTCTGGTTTCTCTTGAAAAGAATAGGAAGTCACCCTCACCGGTATAATAAGCCAGCTAGCAGCTGCCAGCTACCACCAGTGGCCTCTGTCAGAGGCCTTGAACAGTTGAACGCAGGTGTTTGAGCGCTTGAGCTTCGACTAGGTTAAAAATAAGCAATGGGGAAAATAAAAAAGCCTTCCATAGTTCTATAATTTCAACGATTTTCGCAATTATGCTAGAAAGTGACTCGGTGATTTGCAAAGAGAGTAATAGAAGGCAGGAGTAAGAGAGGAAACGTATTTAAAGTGAGGAAAGAAAAAATAAGAAAGAGGATACTCACAAGAAGAAACGAAGGAAGGAACATTGATATTATGGTGAATTGATGAAATAAGTAGTAAACGGCATATTGAATATAGATTGAAGATGTTGAATAATAATTGAAATTGTTCAATGTAAGAGAATTCAAGTGACATGTTACCCTGACATCCGTTCAAGAAAAACTCTAACAGAGCAACACTCAACATGCCGACAGTGGTGAATTCATCTCTTACATATGAAATTCTTATGTATCTAAATTCATTCTATTTTGGAATGTTTGCCATATGTGAACTGGGCATGAATTGCGTCAAAGCTGCAAAAATGGAATCACCATGTCTTTTAAGGATACATTTCGAGTTTGCGTTGTTGCTGTTCCTGATAGCTACCGAGGGTGGCAGGATCTATCTTGGGAGAAAAGGAAATCTGACTGAACATGGCCTTCCAATTCTGTTAGGAATTGTGTTATCGGTTCCTAGTTCGTTAGCAACATTGTACTTCCTATTCTGGCAGTGTCGTGTTCTTAGACTGGAGATGATTCTTTGTAGTATTCAGTTGGTGGTATTGGTCTCTGAACTTATTATCTCCATAATGTGCCTGATTGCTTTCTACCGTCCTCCTCGTCCTGAAGAATGAAGTTCAACATCACCATTGTTTACCCCTTTATACCTGAAGAATTGACTGGAATCATTTTAATAAATCATTCCAGGCCTTTAATTGTTCTTAACATACAACATCCCAAGGTTTTTGTATTGTGTTTTAGTATACTGTATGATTTTCATACGTGTCTCCTAGGATTGAAATGTGCCTAATATTAAGAGAAACATTTCCACATATGTATCATGTTTTATTGTGTGACTATGTTATCTCAATCATTATGAATGTGACTTTATATTAAAATGTGTGGATTGGGTAACATCTGTTTGTGTAAAAATCTCATCGATACTATTTCACTTTATTTATTATATAAAATTATATATGTGCACACTATTCGTTTTATTCTACTGAAAGACCTAAGAGACAAGTTGTCTGTTATTCTTTTATTAATCAGTTGAACACTTACACGTTCTCAATGCAGTATCATATTTGCATATCACGTGGAAAACAAATCGCCCACTTTCATAATTTACACATCTACGACGCTACACAAAACAGTAAAATCTGCTATGCTCGAAAAATAAAATGAAATTCTATTTTTCAGCCTTGTATCTACAAACTTTGTGTTTTATCTTCTTAAATGCCTTAGCGCAGTACTCAATGCTTAAAGTCCAAAAAAAGCAATAGCTCGTAGTTCAAATATAATTTTTCTTCTAGTCATAAATGATAAATATTAAATATATTTAATGGAAAAAATAAGATTTTGATTGTTCCACATAAATAATTTAAGCATAGTTAAAATTACTGAATCTCTAAAGATAGAGATTCAGTAAATCTGTAAAGTACCAATGAAGAACCATAGCTAAATACAAGCTTTAAATTTAAATAAGTATATCTTCGTACGGTCCAGTATTTCATATATGAGAATAAAGTATTTTCTATCTAAGTACACAATGAAAATATAACATTGTAGTCAAGTCGATATGATTAATCTTCATATTAAAGTTAATAAGAGATATCTCGTTGTCTATCAAAGTTTGATACTTTAAAGTCCATTTGAATAACCATAATAAATAAAAATCATTATCAAGTTCTTGATTGTTTCAATCAGATATGTAAATTGTCAAACAAACCCAAGATTTAAATATTGCATATATAGCTGTTGTTTTTCTCATAAACACAACAATCGTTTAAACTGTACAGAGGTCCGCCTTACTACTTCTGCATAAAGATTATAAATATGGTCGAGAATTAAAGCGACTTTGTACACTTAAAATATTTTGTAACAGTCATATAAAATTACTTCAATCTTTGATACTCGTAGCCTCCGCCCTGCGTCTCTTAATAGCACGCAATCGATTGTTGCAATAAATTCGTAGGAACATTGCACCAAACACCATTAGTATACCAAATACACCGAAGACTGTAATATTATGATGATACATCAAACAACTCAACAAGATTGCCAGACCCTGAAGAGAAAGAAGAAAAGAAACGATTAAAACTTTAACAACATGTATCATGAGACAGAAATACATGATCATCAAAATATCACGTACCTGCCGTATCGTCATTATGATAACAAAAGTAACAGGACCAAATTTAGATATAGTATAAAAAATATAAAGCTGTCCAGTTGCTGAGCATATGGAGATTAGTAAACAGTCCGTTATAAAACTTGGATACTAAAATGAAATATATAAATATTATAAAATTAATGAGTAAAAGTGCATGGAATACAGATAAAGTTACGGTGCAGTGACTCAAATCAAAATATATTTGTATATCTATATTACCCTGCTCATGAATACTATCGTTAGTAGAAAGCTCGATTGTTGAAAGAGCGACATTGCTGTCAAAAGGCAAGAAAACATGTTGACTGCATACATCATTTGAACACTTGTTACACCATATTCCTTAAAAAGTTCATTTTGGTAATTACTGGTGAAACTATCAAGAACCATGTACCCGGTTAAGAGAATCACACCAGAGAATGTCGTTGCTCCGTCTGCGTATAACGAGAGACAGTAAATTATACAATATAGTTAAAAATAAGAATATTCAATGAAACTTGCCAGCCTTATTTTCAACGCTGCCCAACATAAATAATGTCATTCCAATTGATATAAGTACTGCTGTGACGTATTCATAATATTCGTACGTAGTACGGGATATAATTTTACCCATTATCATAACAGGAATGATCTTCGATGCTTTTGCTAATACCTGAAATAAGTTTTGTTTTTCTCACTTTTAGTGCTGTATAATCGGGTGTAATAGAAAAGTCTAAAGTATTTGACATCGAGAGGATTGTTATTTTACCTGAGTAGGAAAACTGACATACTTAAGTGCTTCGTACTGACACCAACTACTCATTATGTTTGATAAGGAGCAGAAGACATATTTATATAATGGCGTTGTATGGCGAGGTTGTCTCCGAATAAGTAAATATAATCCTGACATCAAAAATGCAAGGATTCTATTTATAAATACTAGGAACTGTGAATTCTGAAAGTGCGCTTTGTTGCCATCCGCGTCTACATATTCCTATGAAGTAATTCTTAAGTAATTAATTGAATGGCATGCAGTTTTATATATTTTAATACAGTCAACCCTGAACCAATTATTTGGTTATCCGGTTCTTATAATGCTTTGATTGTAAAGTTTACACCTGGGTCATAATTTTTTCTTGCAAGTATCCCCATGTCAAGTAACTGATTTGTAATCCAAAAAAACAGTATGCAAGTAGTAACACCTCCTGTGCAAAGGTGCGTTGAACATGACTTGTACCAGTCGATGTTGATGTGTATGCAGCTGAATCTAACAGTCCACTTTCTCCACTACCCAGGAAGCATGCGTGAACCACTTTGGATATACATCCTTTTCCTATGAAGATATATAAAAAATATATATACATATTGGCAATTACATTGTAATCACTATTAAATTTATTATATGTAATTTCAATTTACCTCCTCTTTGCAGGTACTTGCTACAACGAACATAATTATATATAAGATAGCCTGGCAACAGCACTGTGGCGTAACCTAGCAAATTTAGGCACAATCGTAAGATCCAGCTGTAATTATGTGACCAAGTAGAAGTTAAAATCTCCTTCTCATTTTGTGTGAGTGTTTTAATTAAATGAGTAGTTCCATATATGATGCTCAGAGAGAATAATATCAGTATGCTGTGAAAACACACAATGTAAATATAATTAATATACCAAATCAATTGGAAAACATATATAATATTCAACAGATGCTTTTATTTAGAAAAATAAGTATATGTTATCAAAATTAAAACAATCTTTTTAACAGATAAGATATCACACTTTCTTCGATAAGATATAAAATCAATCAGCATAATTCAGAAATTATCATCCCTATATCTCATACCGTACGAAGATACTGATAAGAATTATAAGAAATTAACTAGTCATTGAGTACAAAACATCTAAAAAAATCTTCATTAATATCTTCACCCTATTTTATACGCACCTACTACACAGTATCAAGTAAACTACTAATACTAAATACTTTTCATTCCGAAAGAACTAATAATGATCTATCACTATTCTCACTGTTATATCTGGCAGGCAGTAAAGATAAATAATAAAAAGCAAGCACACTAATAGAAACTTCAATATCACCTGATTCAGAAAAAAGAAATTTTCCTAAACAATCAAACAGTTAAAAATTCTTTTTGAAAAATCAACAACTCACCATATCACAATATCTGGAATATAGTTTCCCATACTTTTATAGGTTTTTGCAGTGCACACGTCTATTGAGGTTAGTTCATAACTGTTCATAACCCGAAGGATCCGAGTATTCCAACTAGAGGAAGCATTTATTAGTTATCAATGTACTTGGAAGATAACAAACAGGAAATATGAATACGTATGTTGCCTATTATATTCGTCATTAAATTACATATGCCCAAGCTCCTTGAATACCACGTTTTTATTTTACTTTAAAACAAAGTTTGACAGCACGGTCGAGTTCACTGTCTGTCATAAAATTTTAAGCATATGCAAATAGTATCATTGTAATACAGAAGCACAAACATTCAGTTGGTTTCCTATGCATAATTGTTGGTAAAACAGATCAAATTAGATTACATTGAACAAATTCCGCCGGAGCGATTCAGGGCATTGAATATCCGTAGAATGCATGACATTACATAACGTAACTATAATGCAGAAATACATGAACTCATTCAAGCTATAAAAGAGTAATGAAAATAATCATTTAATTGTACTACGTACTATCATTAACTGATATATCAATTATCATTAATACGTTCGCCCCATATCTTTATCGATTCATATTATTTCCACCTGGAGCAACAGTATGAGACTGATAATGAAATATGTATACAAGGAGCAAGCCAAAAGGAAACAAAAGTAGTAAAATATTTTCCAGGTAAAACAATATAACGTAGTAAATACAATTGAAACGGCAAGTTTGGAGTTTTCATAATAGCTTATTTAGCTGAAAGCCAACGTTACAAAACTAACTGTCATTATTTAAAATATATAAAACTACCCTGCAGGTATTAGATATCTGATAAACTTTAATTATTTCTTAGTATAGTATTAATGTCACCATTGATTGACCTCGACGGCGTTTGTTATATTGTTAAAAGGTGAATAACATTCTTGGAGGAATGCATTAAGATTTTATGTATTATAGGTCGTACGATTAAAATTTAAAAATTATCTTTTTTAATTATCTTAAGAATTTCCTGTCAATTCTTCATGAAACTGTTTTTAATATACGCTAATTCACTTTTTAAAAAATGCATCTATAAGCGATTTTGATTGTTTCCCAAACAGCCCAAGATATCGATGGGATGTCCCATTTCTGATGTCTATTTATGAGTCCTGGCAAAGCGTATTCAAAAAATCCTTAGGATTTATCAGCCGAAATTGAGTTTTGAAAATAGATATATCATGCCAACGATAAATATTTCATCTTAGGAAATACCACGAGATGTCAAATATTTATGTAAGCTGGTAATACGTAAAGTACTTGTACTGTTTGAATATGAAAAAAATACACGCGTAGAATAGATATGAATGGGCAATTCTTCAGATGGATGACCCCGTGACTATTTTGCAAGTTAATTCTATCAATTGTACCAGAAGTATTCAATATTCGCATATTTTCTTATGTCCTCAAAAATTGGTATGTCTATTAATATCATAATTTAGGAGGGAGTATCTTACGAGATACTAAATGAAGATGTATGTATGTATGTATGTACATACGTACCAGGTACTTAACATTTTTTACAAGGCCAATCACTGGGCGACGTCTAAAGATGATTATGGAATTTGTATACTCCTGTACAGTAAGAAAGAATCGAAAGTCTGATACAACAAGTGATATTACAGCAAACACAAGGTAAAAGTTAAATATAAAAATTTCCTAATCAAGGATGTAATTCTTTGAAAATAACTCACTTATTTAACTATGACATCAGTGAATAGGCAATTGTAACACGTTGCTTTGTGTTTTCTGAAATCCTAAGAGCGTCTTTATAATTTCGTCCTAATGATCGTAATTTGTTAAAATTCTGGCACTTAACACCTTAAGAGATACAAAGCCAATGGGAATAAGAAAAACTTATCGAAAATCGGACGAGCCTAACCAATGAAGAGTCCGGCTTTTCTGAATTTTCCAACATACAATTCCGACTAATCCGGCAAAGCTATGAAAGCGCCGTTAAGTCCTCAGGTAAGAAAACTGAATGACCATGACTATTGACCATTTGGGAAATATGTATTTAAAAGAGTGGGAGCGTCAATATTGGATATAAAATCAGGCACCTTCATTAAGTATTTCAGTCGCAGGCATCATTCGTAAAAGCTGACAAGAAAACTGTCCGTTAGTGTCTGAGAATAATTCTAGTTGTGGTCTACGTTTAATATATTGACAATATGAAACTGTTCATTGTAAGTATAAAGAATATTTAAATTTTATCGCTTAATCATATTTTTCAAATATTAATTTCGCTTGTATATTCTTAATATTTTTAAATCTTTACACAGTTCGCTCTGATGATTCTGGCTGTCATTGCCATGAGCTTTGCCGCACCGATCGAAGATTCTGATCCTTCGAATCCAGGATATCTGGAAAATGGTCCAGCTGAGGATAGAGCCGTTTTATTGAAGCTTTTGGCACTAAAGAAACTCAAGTTGCTGGTTTTGGGTTGAAGATAGTAACTGTTGTACAATTATAAGAAGAATTTTAACAAGAAATGAAAAAGTCCTGCGTATGTCTGTGACAATCGTTGGTGTACCTTGCTTTTAGATATATAGATACCTTAATTTTGTATTTTTCATATCTGTGTCTTTTTCTTAGACTAGCAATAAAAGCAATGCTATTTTAAATGTGTTCACATCTTTTTCCCAGCCACTGTCAACGCTCGATAATTAAATTCGTTGTTAGATTATCAAGAACGTATTATTTTTTATTAATATATTATTTACACGTATTCTTACACATGATATAAATTATTGACGAATGACGATTTATGTTATCGAATGTTACCGATGTCAAATTTTCTTACTCGTTACTATTAATTTTTTAATTTTTTGTTCTAAACGACCTGACATAATTTATTGAATCTCGAAAATCGCTTGATCTTTCACCCGCATCTTATGTTTGAAAAAATCGGGAAGTTCGCGCTCTTCCACGAAGTACCTTCAAGAGGAAACATATTTAGCGCGACTATGCAAAATTCAACGATAGCAATTATAATTAAATAACTATATATAATTGGTATTTCTGTTATATTATTCAAACACTTTGTATAATGATTTCAGATTATATAAAGCCAATATGCGCAACCATATTGGTATTTTTTTTGTTATTAAATAATTCCCTACGTGAAAACCATTAACAAAGGGCATTTCATTTTTACAAGTTTTTATAATCAAAACAAAATAAAATAATTCATATTTCATTGCACCGAACAAAGATAATCATCTTTAGTCTGATAGTATTACCTAATTTTGCTATAACTTGAAAAGTTATTATTGGATATTTAAATTAAGAATAATTCATGCCCATGACAAATATACTGCATTTTCATCTAATTTTTGTTTATAAATTACAAATGGTGAATGATATGGCATTATCACCCAATATCCCAGGCACTATACATTGATAATGTACTATTTCATTTGTAACAAATAATAGTGACAGAGAGAGAGGAAAAAGAGAGAATGAAAGTAAAAATGTAACGCCTAATAAATACTATATCTGTTTCAAAAAAAATTATTATATGAAGGATTATTTACAATGATGTTGCAGACCACTCTGTATAAGACACTACGTCATGGAGTAAGCTTATATTAAAAAAAAGACCCTCGAGTCCTATTGCTTCCTGCATAGAGTGCAATTTATTAATTGGACCATATCTAGTAAAATTGGAATTATTAATTCCACTATTTATCATTCCTTCGTAGCTTACAATCTATGTAGTATAGTTCGTCCATTAGTATACATATTATACTTATTTCATAATTTTGAGTTGCCCTTGTTCCAGGCCCATTCAATATACCATATTAAAGTAATTACGCAAGCACCTTGATTAGGAAGTAAGATAACAAAATCTGTTCATAAAGTTTATCGACTGTAACGACGATATATATTTGTACAGTTTCAAAACTAACATTCTTTCGTGCTCGACCCAGTCGTGTTTATTTCTGCAGAACTATCTGATCTTTTAATCTGTCATTGCCAATATCGAAAGATAATAACAAAGATACCTTTCTTTAACACTACTGAACTTTCGAATCCAATTGAATTTAGTAATATCCAATCTTTTATTTGTCTGTCTCTCATTGTCCTTGTGAAAGAAGTGTTAGAACGCGTAGTACAATTGAAAAGTAATAATCAAAAGAATGTTACGTAAGTTATAAGAAACTTTCTTGGTGAGTTTAAACTTCTACGAGAAGACAGAATAATATTAAAGTGTTGATTAATTATAATAATATGTTTGTCATTGGATGAATCGGATATCTATTGACTAAGGAATGATCCTGGAATTGAATTTGATGATCAAATTCGTATAGTTGATTAAACTGGAATTCCTAAAGTTTTTAATATTTTTATTCTATAGACTATCATCACTGACAATACATACACTCTCCATTAGCCATTTCTGAAGGACAAACTCATTGCTACTTGCAACTCTTACTGACACGTCTACCCTGGATGCTAAATCGTAGGTACCAGGAGATGCAAGTACAGCCTGTAGTTTTACTGTGTGTGATCCATACGGATCTAATTGGCAAATTATTGCCGTGTGACTAATGTACCTGAAGAATGAGGAAGCTTGTCGTGGATATAATTGAGACTTTATATTTGGTAATTGAGTATTGCTGAAAAGACAAGCAGAACGTATTCCATATCAATCAAAAATAGGAACAAAATAAAAAGAATAAAGTATTTACATAATTTAAAATTACCTGCTAGTTCCTATAGTATTCACTTTGACCTCAATGGCCGATTGCGAATGATTTTGCATATTTACTAAAACCGGGACGATGCACATGCGATTCCTTGCAAAATTATGTGCAGCCTGCCTTACATGATTCAGGTTAAACGAAACAACATTCTGTTTGCACGTCAGCTCCGAGTATTGATTCCTCCTGACAATACTTGTCGAATCAGCAACATTCCTATCCGGTCCAAAAATCTTCAAGTTTCCATCGTATTTGTTTTGCTCGGTTTGTGACTCTTCAGGATGTTTGTACAATTTATTAAGAAATTTCAAATCTACATGATGTTGACCTATAGCCTGACGCGTAGAACCTTCCGTGACTCTAGCTCTCCATCTGAGAATTAAGACAGCATCAATTTTCATAGTACCAGAAAGAAAACTGTTATCCGCATTGGTCTGTTGTAGCTGTTGCTGCTGAGAATCGTTTGAATTCTCATTCAAATCCAATGGCGTAATTAGCCGTCGCTGTACAAAGTCAATGTATGGCGAATCGGTTACGGATTCTGTCTCGTTATCCACCTTAATTAAATCCACGTCCGAATAGACAGATTCATCTTTTGTTCTTCTGCGAACTTTGAGCAACAGATGAGCAGATTCCTGAGGCTGCATCTTCACGTCTGACGGTGCTAACATGGAATTGCATAAGTACCAAGAATCACTTTTCAGCGATACTTTAGTCAAGGCAATTTCATTAATAAAAGGATCGCGAACTTGATTTGTATTTTTTACACGAATTGTCATATTTAACGTTGTTGAATTCTCCAGATGGACAGCACTTCTATGAGCAATTGCATTTATCTGTATAGAATCTAAGACTGTCAGCTGCCACGTCTGGCGACTCAATCTATATTTTGGTATACTATTCGCCTCGGGATTTTCATAATAGAAAAGTAAATCCAGACGATGAGTTCCCTTTTCGTGCGGAGCACGTATCCATAAGGGCATCTTGTGAGTCTCTTCGACATTCAAGATTCCCCCAGTCGACGGGGGTAATCGTATTTTTGTAATAAGACCTCGACTCTTTCCTATTTGTACTGAAAGAATTGCTCAAGATTTAGTTAAGTGCTATTCCAATCGTAATAACACAGCCTCTCCCATTAATCGAATACTTACCATTATCCGTATTGACTACCTGATTTTCCAAGGAAAAAAGTTTTGCATTAGAGGTACCGATATACAGATTTGTTAAGGGTGCATGGCCAATATTCTTTAGAGTCACTTCAACCCTCTGCATCTCACCGCATAACATTTCTGGAGATAATTTACTAAAAGATACCTAAAATAAAGAAAACTCTTAGTAATACAATCCCATTGAATATCCATTGTAAAAAGAAATAATTGAAAATTAAGAAAGGTTACCTGCATAAAAGGCGCCTTCTCCACTACTCTCATATAAAGCCTATAATCTTCACCGTACAGTTTCACTCCAGGTTTTTCCTTAATATTTTTTAACTTGGGACCTTTTATATCGAACAATCTTTTTCCAGATATGCTAACAGTAGGATTAACAACAAGTTGATCAGCCACCGTACTCGTAGGATTTGATAAGGTGTAACTCAATCCTATCACTTTAATGTCACCGATCTGTTTAGGCCTCAAAGATAATACAACAAATTGTTTGCAGTCAGGCTGCAAGACGATAGCTTCAATGGTTTGTGTGTCAACAGGAACTGACTTTATGCTGTCATCCATTTCATTTTCATTAGTGATGATTTCTTCGTCATTGCTCGTAAATGACCATAATAATTTTACATTGGACAATGGCAGTGGTATACGCAAGGGATTGTGCAATTCGATATAGAAGTGAACTGGCTCCTCAAGTATTGCATTCGGCTTGATACTATTGTTGGTTCTATTCGAATAGAGAGAAGTGGTGGGCTTAAATATCATAGGAACCGAACCTTGTGCTTCGGTTAATAAGATTTCTTCGAGTCTTGCCCATTTGGTATCATCAATATCTGGATTTTCGAATGACAGATGACTCGCTGTTATTGTATTCTCAGATACATTGACCGAAGGACCAAACAATACTTTGATTTGATTGCCATCTATAAGCGGAAGTGGCAAAATAGGAAGCATGCTCCGATCCAATGTTTCTTCCTGAGACAACAACTGTAATAGAGTATTTAATTAAGAATCCGAAAAGTTTTCCTTATTTTTGGATTGAACAATTTCATTTAGAATGACAACATTCCTGAGTTATTTACTATTGACTTCGTTGTTAATTAGTAATTTTTAACGAGGTAAAATCACGTACGTTGTGAATGTGCAAGAATTCTCGGAGAAAAGCAGCTTGTTGTGCCGCAGGCTGTTTACTGGAGGCGCTTAACAATTTCTCAAATGCCTTAACGGCCTCGTAAACCTGTTTCAATGATGCTGCTTGTCTACCTATTGTGAAATGAATATGATCTTCTGCCAAGGACCAGCCTCTGCCATCATAAACCTAAAATAATTAATATTACATAAACTACTTTCTAAAGACTAGAAATGACTGAACGTAGAAAGAAAAAAGGGATGAAAATCATTACCTGATAAGCTTGTTGATAACATCTTAAAGAATGTTTTCTCTGTCCAGCTTTAGAGAATCTGTGACCAGCCAGTACAGCATGAAATGCGTACTTACGCATCATCTTCGGAACGATAAAGGAATAAGCTGCTTGTTCAAGTAAAAGTGCAGAACGTAAATCTGAATCCTCGCTAGTCATACGAATTAATTGTTTAGCAGCTTCGCCATAGAGTCCACGACCTTTCAAGCATTCAGCACTGAACAAAGTTGCCCTGGTAGCAAATTGTGGCAGTTTGCAACTATTTGAATAAGTTAAAATCGCATCGTCCATATACTCTATAGTTTTGCGTGTCATTTCGCCTTGCATAAACGCACTCAGGGCAGCCATTTCCAAAGCACCAGCATAATATAGCCAAGCCTGATCCGCAGCGAAATCACGTTTCGCACTGTGATACGCTTGATAAGCCAATGAATAATGGCCAAACATGAAACACAAGTCACCCAAACGTCGAAGTTGCAACTCAGGCGATTCTGTTGTGTAACTAAAAACAATTAAAATGTATACTCAATGCGTTCGAATCACGAATAAAGTAGTATTTATTTTATTCAGCATACATTACTGCGTTAGTCGGTGCCGATCCGGGTGTTCCTGGTTTATTCGTACCGAACCATCTCTTAGTGGCACTGAAGAGAGAGCGACTCATGCCCTTTTTATTTGAAATGACATCGTTCAAAAGACCAATCTGCTTCTCGACGTAAGGCAACAAACTTTTTAGGCAAAATTCCGTTGTGAGAATTCGTAATCGCTCCAAGTCTTGAACCGAGAGCCATGACCCGTGTTGAGCAGCAGGGCGATTCGGTGAATCTGCCCAGACATTAGCATTGATCGGTGATCGATTCTCTGATTGACTTTTGAAATTCATTATGGTGTTTATGCTGTACGGCTTCTCGCCATCTGGACTGAGTGGATGTATCGTCACTGGAATTGCTTCCTGTCCTACTTCCAAGTGAACTGCAGGCGACTCTGATACTTCAGATGACAGGCTTATAGTGTCTGCCTGATCCGGTGATACCAAGACTGGATTATGAGGTGCTACGGGAGTGCCAGCTTGACTAGATCTAATGTAAAGATGAAGTATATTTATGCTATATGTTTTCACGATAATGTCTGTGACTTAAGGTTTTCACAGTAAAGAATGTCGCAAAGAATGGTAAAATAATTGAACGTGGTGCTATGTAGATTAGGTTATAGATGAAATATGGATTATGTGTCAAAATACATACTGATCGGTTGTGAGTTCATTCGGCATAGCAGAAACACCACTGGTGTCTGCTGGCGTACGGGGTGAACTACTCTGTTCACTACTACCGGAGATATCTGAGTGCTTAATTAAAAATTGACTCCATGGATCAGGTAAGTGTGTACTATCGTCAGATGGCCCTGGAGGTCGTGAGTTCATTTGTAATAAGAAACAGTTGTTCAAACCATAGATATTTTTCATTTCATTAAACACAGTTTCAGCCCTAAAACCCACAGGCATCATTCTTTTTTATATTCAATATCAATTTAATGTTAATTAATGGAATTGCGTAAAAGATCATGATACTATTCACTGTATGCAGTAGTAATAGAATATCAGATATCTAGGTTAAATGTATAAAAATCTATAAAGTACTCACTTATTTCTATCATCCTGGCCTGCATCGTGTATAAGGATATAATATCTGAGAGCATTATTGTTGAACCACTTCGGCAACTTTCCAGGCACACTCTGTTGCAACTGCGCACCCATATGCTGTATTTTTTCCAACGGATTATCATCCGCTGTTGATACAACAATCATGCAAGCTAGAAAATGCTTGGTGAATTCATGATCGGATGGGAATTGAACACTGAGAAACATTTCTCTCCAAGCTTCGAACCAAGGAACAGATACTGGAATATTCAGATCAGTCGTTCCTATTCGCACTACAGTAGTACGATCGCATAGCACAGAACTAACAGATTCATTAAGCATCTTTCTAGCCAAAGTAGGCTGCGGTGGACGTACATTTACATCCTGAACTGATATACGAAGATTACGTACAACTATAGAAACACCTTGAGGATCCTTGATGTGTCCTGCAAAAGTGATCAAATCATCAGAGCGTGATAAATGAGCTATCATAAAACATACTAGATACAAGGCTAATCTGGCTCACACTAATGACTCATTTCAATGACTTCAAAAAATGATTACCTTCGGTGTTGAGTTTGCAGAAAGGCTGAAGGAGTTCAATGAAAGATAAATTATTCTTTTGACAAGTTGCTTCCGCAGATGCAGAGCAAACTGCAGCAACTTGTGGCGAAAAAGCATTGCTGATAAATTCCCGTGGGGTTAGCTTACACTGAGCCATATTTCTGTTTCAGAGAACTCCAGTGCTTTATTTGAAAAGACCGGCTGAGGCGTTGAAACGGACAATAGCTAATGTCGACTCTACTTCCTTAATAACATACTGCACTTTCCAAATCATGCATATTAGAATTAGAAAATTTGACAGCAATCGGAATACCACGACATCCCCCCAGTAGCCATTATAAACATGTCCATGGAATGTTCATTAAACAGCTGTTTACTCCTCTTCGGTTTGTCAAACTCCTAAATAAAAAATCCCTGCATGAGAATTAAATGAAAGTGCATCGCGTAATATCTGTGTACGTCATACTTACATCGAGGAAGTGTTTATTATAAAAACATTATTAAAGTTCATATAAAGCTTAATCTTTTAAATGGCGAGTCACTCAATGAGACAATGGCAAAGAATAATATTGGAGATGTATGAAAACGATTGAAATACTATAAAATATATCACAGTGCATTTAAAGTGCATAGCGTATAACGAAGCATGCGCAAATACGAAGTGTTGGAATGTTTGCGATAGAAGAAAATCTAACCTAATATAACGTTCCAAATTTGTCTATAACATTCAACAATGAACACCACCGGTAATTATTCGATAAAGTTAAATACGGTATTAATTTTAATTGATAATTGAATATCTAAATGACAACTGTCATTTGGTTTAAAATTATACGCTGTTTCATTTCATTTGCATGTGTAATAACCAAAATAATTGTGTAATTTTTTATTATTAATTTTATGCATCCTACATAGTATTAGTAAATTAATGAAAACCCGCACAATAATCAAGAAGTTATCGATATTTTCAAAAAAACTAAAAAATGTAAATTTAATTTGAAATCCATACTTAACCTATATTACGTACAACGTGTGTACGACGCTTAAGCTTTTTCTGGCGGGAAACTGCTGTAAATTTGGCGGTAAATAATGGAGGACCATTGTATATATGTACATCCATTCTTGCTCTTTTCTTGTTCCGTACATTTGGAATAAACGTAATATCAGGGGTATCCTGTACTCGCAGCTATCAGGTAGTGTTAGACCCTAAATTTTAAATATTATTGTACCTTAAAACTATTTTAATATATTATATGATATTTATTGTGTCATATAATCGACAATAATAAATAATGCGAACTAGTTTAATTCATAGTATTTCAGAAAATAATGTTACTTTTAAATCCTTATTGGTAACGTATTTGTATATGCATATCATTTATTTTTGTATTGTTAAACAATTAATAATACCAGTTGATTATCTTAATGTGTATTTAGTAATATATTTGGGGTCTGCATGCATTCTTTCAATTTTTTTTAAATATAAGACTGTGCAATTCACTTCATATTGTGATATTAAATATGATTATTTATCGATTGATCTACATATTTCTGTATCACAATATCATCTTCTTATTACGGAATGGATATTTTGATATTGATCATTTTTGCAAAACTGCTACTCATTCTGTTGTTGCGAAGCATACAAGAGGAACTGTAATTTTGATTATTTTTTATGCAGGAAAATATATACTTAAATTATTTGCTAGAATGAGCATGACATCATCTACAGTTTATAAGCGCCCATTCACGGTGTGTATAGAAGGGAATATAGGCAGTGGCAAAACAACATTTATCAATGAATTTAAACAGTATAACGATACTACTGTATTACAAGAGCCTGTAGAGCTGTGGCGCAATGTATCTGGCACAAATTTACTGGTAACATGCTTACTCCTGAAAATAACATTCCTATTTTAATAGTACAATATTAATTATTTTTTTATTTGTAGGAGTTGATGTATAAAGATCCAACACAATATGCTTGTCTATTCCAGTCTTATGTGCAACTTACGATGCTACAGTTACACACTATAGAGACACCTACACCTTATAAAATAATGGAAAGATCAGTATTCAGTGCTAGATGTTTCATTGAGAACATGAAGCGCACCAAAATGCTGAGGCCTGTAGAATCAGTAGTCCTGGAAGAATGGTACAATTGGTGCATCACAAACGTGAAACTTAGAACGGACTTAATAAGTAATACTTAATTATATTTAATTAATATGATTTGCTACCGATCCATACTAATAATCCTATTTTCTTTATTCTGCGAAAACAGTTTATCTGAGAACAACACCAGAAGTTGTGTACAAAAGAATGCGAGAGCGTGCTCGCGAGGAAGAGTGTTCTGTCTCATTAGAATATCTGCAACAAGTGCATCAAATACACGACGACTGGCTATACCACCGTACGCTGTTCTCATTGCCAGCACCTGTTATCACATTAAATGGTGATAAAAGTATCGAGGAAATGTTTGCCGAGGTGAGAAAATGCAAAGAGGGTTTCTTTACAAAAGCTGATCAGATAATGCTAGAAAACGGAACACGGTGCAGATCAGAAGAATCGTCGCCCGTCCAGATAACGCCAAAGAAACTACAAGTCGGCGGTAGTATCTAAAAAAAAGCAATTCTTTCTATCTTGAAACATTTAATGAATTTGTATATTTTGGAACTTCATATGGTAATATGATTCCAAAGAGACGAGTTATTGATTGTAAAGATTTCGCAATGGTCGTGTTGCAAGAAATCAGAGAAAAGAAATAACAATCTAATATGCACGTATAAGATATGATGTGTATCATTTTTATTTTTTTCTTTACTTAACACTTGCACTTAATAAAATAAGCTTTATTATCTTTCTAGAAAATACACTTATGTATGCATTTCCTGTTTCATTTGATGCAAAAGAATAACTGCAATTCTGCTTAGCCAATCTTACTTTATATTTATTCGTGCTTGATTAAATGTCGATTAAATTAATGAAAAAATATGCTTTTATCAATATTTGTTTTATCATGATTACACTGTTCACTGCATTATATTTGCAAATTTCTTAGAAATTTATCCGTTAAAACAAACTTTTACAAATATATTCACGTCATTCGATTTGATTTTTTTACGTGACTTTGAAAACCAAATCTGAATTTGCTGAAAAATGAAAATATTTAAGAATGTTAACGCACGAAAATTATCTTTGACATCAACTACATGTAATATTGTAAAAGTCCATATGACGTTTTAGACAAAATTCTGCGACCAGTGACCAATGCGTTATATTGTTGGGAAGAATAAATAACGTTGATTAAAGTTACTAGGACCATTCCGAATAAAATAAATTAACTATGTAAAGGATCCATCTCTTGAGGTTGAGAAAACAAACTTGCGCAACTTTCCATAACCATTACTTTATTCTTCGTGTAATGTATTAATATTAATCTTACGATGACAATAAAGACTGAAATCTGTATCTATGTCTATTCAAAAATGTAACACAAATGGTATAACAATATTCTTAATTTCCAATATGGAAAGTTAAGTCCTTACAAATAATTACATTGTATAATAAAGTCTAAAAATATCACATTGACAAATTTTTCTTTTATATCACTTTACACGATCCATGTGTATTATTCAGATATAAAATTATAGCCATGAGTTAAACCTAAAAATTCGTTTTACACACTTATATTACAAAACTACTTGTTACTGTGTACAAGCACGTGGAATAGTTTGAATAACAAGTAATTGGAGAATAAGAAATAAATCAACATGCCAGATTTGTTATTCAAGCACATTAGATTCTAAATGTGGACAGTCAAAGATGGATTATTGATAAATGTTAATTATAATTGAAGTAAATCTAATACATTGCATTAAGCATTTATACATAGATAATGCCATTGACAATATATTCTTTAGTAAACGTCAAAAAGAATACATTTTATCGAGCTCACCCCTAGAATCTTAAAAAACTGTGAATCCTCAACGGGAAGCTTAAATGTATTCCAATAATACACACTTTTGAAAATCAAATAATGAAAAGTAAAAAGTATTAATTCATTTCTTAAAAGTAAAGTCAAAGTTTCCGCACCTGAAATAACTCAGGTAAATAAAGATATATTATAACAAAGGCTCACGCTTCAGCATGAATTTTTATATTTAGGTTTTTAATGCGTTCATCATAAAAGAACGAAAAATATAAGGAGTTATTCCGTACAAGCAAACTACCAAAAGGTGCTTGTACATAGAAATCAAATGGACAGGTTAACTTCAGGTAGTAAATTTGGCCTGAATATATATACAATTATGCTAATTAAGAAATTCTAAATACGCGCTACGAAACCTTCTTGCGTGCGGCTGCTAATCTTTCTACGCAATCATATTCTTGACAAGACCAGATTATGCAAACCAAGTCGCCAAGTCGAGCGTCCTTCGTATTCGTCTGCTTCCAGTCGAGTAGCACTTGATAAATGACCTGAAAACGAAAAGAAGTCATACTTTAATTAAAATCAAATACTAAGTTACATTAGGATGACACGGAAGTAATAAAACATAAAAGAAAAGGGCGTATGAATATAGAATTTTCAAGAAGCACCCGGCCTTTTGTTTTTAGTCAGGCGATATATTGCGAAATTATTCCATACGTGTTTCTCATTGGCAAGAATTTCTTAGAAAATCACGTGTAAATTGTTTGATACGCGTCTTGAACATAAACGGGTATAGTCGGTTTACTGATAACTCAATAGAGCGGTTAAGTACGTAGCAAATAAAAGTTATCTCGACATTCTTATATGCCTTAGTACAAGCCTTGAAAAAAGAAACGTTCGCAACTGTGTATAAGTTTAAAAATTTTCTTTTCAAATTTATATACAGAGTCATGTCTATAATATCGAATATGTGTAATATGCTAAATTGAGCATCAACAGTTCTTATTATTCACATATTAGTTATAATCTATAATTAATAATTATCATTATAAACTATTATAATATACAAATATTGTATTGCCATAATTAATAGAAGTCTACTGTTCTTTGTTAAAAATCATACCGATTAAATAGAATGATCTCAACACGTTAAACCCAGCCTGACCCACCAATGGGTTAAAGGCTGTACCTACTTTAGTACATGCATCAAGATGTAAGCCAGGCTAAGTATGTTATGTCACACAATTGAGACGAGATCAAAATGTCATATAAACGAGACACTTGGTATTTCCGAAGTTTAATCAGTTATAAAAAATAAAATGAGTATAATGTGTTTAATATTATCAGTTTAGATAAGTGCTTAAGCAAGGCTGATACAGTGATATATAGCACGTGCATATATATATATATATATATATATATATATATATATAGCGATACACTCCTCTTTATCAAATAAATGAGGCGTCTGAAAAAGATAGTCAAGATGAATTTCTATTTTTGTTTATTTTCTAATCTGCTTTCAGAAGCATGCTTATTCTATCCTTGTCTCATTATACATGGGACCATACATTAGGTACTTTATATTCGCAGGACGACTGGCAATAGCGAGAACATTACTTTTTCTAAACCGTTCTACAGTTAAGCAGACTCGTTCTTAGCACAAGAAACCTGAAGGTCATTCATCCATTTGTTTCCGCATAAATTTACGTTTATTAGTTTCGTAGAAACACTGTGACAGCATGACGTTATGAAATTATCGAAGAATATTCTAATATTATATAAATGGTTAAAGATATTTAGCAAGACTGAGTAGCGCTTGTGAGATTTTTATTGTTTTTAATTGTATTTATAGTACTGATTTTAGAATTCGATTGTGTTCTATTGTTCTCGACATTTCCTTAAGCTATGAATCATGAGTTGATGATGAAATGGTCTTTACCAGAAAACCTATTTAGCTTACCTGATCAATGCCTTTGACCATATGATTTTCTTCGAACTGATCAATTTGTCCTTCGGAGTAGCCTAGACGTCTAGCTACATCACGCCAACCATGTCCAATATGAGTTTTTATCAGAAACATGTCATCAAGATTAATTTGTTCCTTACACATGCTGAGTTCCTCAACACTTTCAGGCATGGGTTTAATTTTTGGCTTCATTGTAGAAGGTTTGGACGTTACTGTGGTATTTTTATTAAATTGATTTAAGTTATTATACGTGATACTTGTCCTGGAGCCAATGGTCACTCCTTTTGAGTTAACTATATTATAATTTACGACATTTGCGCTTTGTGCTGCAACAGGAACAACAAGATCAACATAAATATTGAAAGAGACAATTAATACTTTTTTATAATTTTTTATCTTTATACCAATTCCAATACTTACGTATTTTATACTTGGGCTTCGTCTTTCCTCGCGGACTCTTTGATCTGAACTCAAAGCCTCCGGTACTCGAATGACCGATCTTCGGACTTTTTGAAAATTCGCTGTCTGAAGTAGTTGGTTCCGGTGCTGATTTCTGCCTCCTGATAACTTCCGGTATGTCTTTCGCACCGTTTTCAATGTCAGGCGTTACTGGTGCTGAATTTATTTTAGTCTCTGGAGACGATGGTCCTAACTTATATCCTTCATCTTCCACGACAATTCGCGGTGGATCTGGTTTCGCATCAGTAGTTAAATTGGTAAACCTCTGTGACATTTCTGATAAAATTGGCATTTTGATTATCCTGTAAATGAGACAAATACAATCATACATTTTCTCAATAAATTCATTTCCTCAAGTTTGTTGCAATCTTTATCCAAGTTTTCATTTAAATAATAATAGAAATTATAAGCATTTCACAGCAATTGATTTCTTTTTTCTTCTACCTCATTTGATTCTATTCTACATCAGGATCAATCTATTAACTCGGCGCGGGTACTAAATTACCCCCAGCATCTTATTTCTATATATACCACTAAAATATCAAAACAGATCATAATCCCGTAATTAGCAAACGCATATATCATTACTAAATTGAATAACATAATCATTGGGTAGTATAGGGACTTCATTCAATCTATAATAAAAAGAAAGTAAAATATCTGCGTTTATTGAGAACAGGAGCACGAAAGTTCTATCTGGGGTACTTAACTACCCCATGCTATCAACGTTCTTTAAAAAAAGCGGATTCGCAAACGCCAAGTTAATATTTGCCAAATCGATTTATTCGACTGCTAGATAGTACTATATTTTTAAAATAACTCGCGTGTAGATTATATTCACCAAACTCACAGACGCTACAGTTCGTTGTCTCGTAACTAGGACAGATGCGAGGGAGGAGGAATGTCAAAGTGAGTGGACACGTGCATTATTAAAGCGCACTGAATATTGTAATCGATACTACAAACAATCGTAATTAGACGATCGGGAAGCGGGAGTTAAAAAAGAAAAAAGTCTGAATCAGTCTATCGCTTGTCAATATTTTGTAAATTGACATTTGCAAACTCTCTATTACAAATAACATCATTTATATAAATCTAAAAACTCAAACGAAACCAAGATCGATAACAGGGTTTAAAATACTAAACCGTTCTTTTTAAATTCAATTCTATCAACAATATAAGGACTGTGCACTCATCTGCTACACTCATCAAATTAAACATTCTAGACAAGTAAAACGAAGAAATCCTTGAATATGCTAATAAATTATCACATATTATTGCTTTAATCAACATTCGTACATGGCATATGTGCACCATATGTAATGCCAGAGAACATATGTATATATACATATGGATGTATACCAATAATTCATATTATTACAGTATAAGTATGCAAAGTCTACCGCAGAATACTGCGAATTGCAGTACAATGGGGAAAAAAGAGAAAAAATCTCATAACGAGACATTGTTGACGTTTGATGTGAAATTCTCATACATTTTTTTACGTTGCAGGAATAACGTCACGAATATAAGGGGCGAAAGGAGTTTTCTATAAATAGATTGGTCGTCCTGATGTGTATGACGTATATGTAGAAATCCTGAATGCACTCTTGTACTTTTCAGTAAAAAAAAACAACCACATTAATTAAAGGCGTACAAATACTTTCCAAATGCCATGTGCATATACGTATCATATACTTTCAGAATACGTAAATCAGAAGAATGTGTCATTCCTGTCTGTAAGTACTTAGATATTCCTGGACACCTGCACTAAATATAAAGTAAATTGTTGA
>JARQTJ010000359.1:248600-295300 GCA_030142635.1 Trachelus troglodyta
ACATCCAACATGCCTGCGCAATCTGGAATTTCCAAGTGGTAAAACCAGTTCCAATCGTATTGTGAGTAGATTGTACACATATAATAATAATAAAATAGATAATTTAACTTAGCGACTGCATTTACAACCGAATACAGAAAATTCGAAGCTCTTTGGATTTCTCCTCGCTTTATGCCATTAAGGTTAGGAATGTATTTACAAGTGTTATCGGAGTTTGAAAGATTACTCCGTCTTTTAATTGTTTGAGTATATGTTTCTAACGTTATAGGCACAGCTGTTCAATTGTGAAATTTGTCATAATAATGTTCTACGAAATTGGATGATGCACATACTTAGCTAATAACCTTCAGGTAAAAATTTAAACTCGCATGTTAAATTCGTTTTATACAACGGGCATCATTTATTGAATAATTCAGTACTGTAATCCTTGGACACGCCTTTGGCATTTATATTCACAGTTAATTTTGAAGCCTCGAGTCAATCAAGTACGAACAATAGGTACGAGTTGATTTTTGCAATTTATTTTCTCCTTTTCCTAATTTCAATCCTTGTAACTATACTGTTATACAATTTACGTGACAGAAATTTTGTAATACTTTCAAAATATTATAAAGGAACGCTTGTACTATATACGACACAATGAGTGACTGAACCGACTGATAAAAATTAATGTATCCAAATACAACTCATGACTAACCATCGAAAGTTTATCCACGGTTAATTAGTATAAACAAGTCACACTTATAAAACCCAATAAACAGGATTTTATATTAATCAATTTACTCGCGCAGTCAATTTGACATACGCTAATTCTTAGGCACATCCCGGATGTTAAATCACAATCAAATATGGACATAACTGACGATTATTCAAAATTCCATTGTTATAATGATATACACAATCTTAAACTCACCTTAATGAATTTTCGAAATATTCATTTCATTATTAGCACTGTAAACAGTTCAATTATTTGTTCTTCAAGATACTATTGTCACGCGCGGAGACAGACCGAATTTTCAGGTATATTTTCCGATCAAGTTTCTTGTTTTATTCAGAGATTATTTCGATGTCCGACACAAGCAATTTGTTACTCAGTAAACGTACTGGACGGCACTGGACGGCACTGGACGTCGCGACTGGTCGCGATTGACTGATTTGAAATTTTCAGACTTGAAAACTCAGGGCCACTTTGGAATATCTCGAGGCATGAATTGGCACGTATATTCTACGTCCTGCGTATACAGTATGAGCTGTCTTTCTGCTGTTACTAGTTACATATTGGTTCTTTGTGGACCAACGAGGACACAGCTGCATATCAGTTGACGGCATTAAAAAAATTATAGATTCAAATTTTTGCCCACCCACTAGCGAATTTTATCTCGTGTATCGAATTAGAGCAATTTTAAAATAAGAACTTTTATGCGCCAATAAAATTTATAACGTCCTGGAAATCTTGGCATCAGGATTATCGTTACAAGACATAAATGTTTGATAGTTACAAGTATTATAGTTATATTTTGAAAAGTAATTTCAAAACTTTTACTTTTTAAAGAAGGTATCTATTGAGTAGAATAATGTTAAAATTTTATTGCTATTCAACAATCGCTTTATCGATGGTTGACCGCACAGAGTCTTTTTGTCTAATGATTAGTGGACACAGTGGGCACGACGCATTATACTGAAAGTAGTATAAAAGTTCGGGGGGAGCTGAATTTTCATGCATTTAGTTTAAACACAAAATATACGAGGGTTAGCCCTCTTTATCAATCTCTTCTCGGCGTTGAGAACCACGACGCTCTGGAAATAATGAAATCATGGTTGATTCTTGTGTAAAAGTTAAAATATCTCAAAAAAACTCTTGTACCTTTGAAGAAAGCTCAAAAAATGTCAAAGGAGAGAGCTTAGTCAGCTTAATCGAATGTGTGAAAGATATTCAGCAAAAAACTAATGCTTTTCTTTCAACTCTCGTGAAAACTCAACACGACACGCCAACCGATGCACACGGTAAATTTGCAATTATAGTTAGAAACTATTGACTTTCTATATTGTTTTTCGTTAAATAATTATATTCTTATTTTATTAATATTTTTCATTTTCAGAACAAGCCGACATATCAGATAGCGATTCAGACGAAGTTACTGCGGAATCGGAGGTAGAAACTAACCCTAAAAAATGCAAATTAACTAATTAATTTGTTGTATACTTTTTAATAAACGAATACTATAAATACATTTTTTAATGTAATATTGACTCGAAGTATTTTACAATATTTTACCTTGTCTATTAAATTTAAGGTGCAGTAGGTTCATCGACACTTTCTCAGTGCTCTATAGCAAATACCAAGCAAACACGACGGTCATACGGGAAACGTAAATAAAAAACAAGAACTCCACGTCGTAATCTACTTGCTACGTTACTTACAACGCAACTGGTAATTTTTGTTAACGTATTTCACTTGTTTTGTACTATTATAAAATCTTTGGTCACTTTCATAATAGTTTCTTGTAGAGATATATGAAATTCTAACCTATCTGAATTTGAAATATCCGCATTTATCACTATCCCTTGTTTGCAAAATACAGTGTACCTTAGCTTTACCTTTTTTTTTTGAGATTCTCATAACGACTCTGTAAAACAATTCCAATGTTAATTACATGATCTATAAGGTTGTTTAGTTCAGAAATGCTCAGTAATAGTGATCAACAATAATACTACATTTTATTATTAACAGATGTTTTGTCTGTTTGTAGATTTCAATGTTTATTTTTTTTCAAATAATTTGATTGAGAAGATTGTGAGATGTTAAATTGAATTTTTTCAAGATGAAACATGTCTACAACACTCTCAAATCAAGCTCAGATACGCTATGTCGTACAATGGTTTCAAGAATGGTCGGAGATGCAACGAGGTGATTTCCTGGGTATTTTGTTGGAACGGTGCAGCCCCACGGGCTTAGTAAATGGTCTGGTATCAGGTATGGAGAGTTTAGGCTGTAAAGAAGATTCGAATAGACCACCAAGTTTATTTCAATGTCGAGTAAAGCTCTTTCAAGAGTGGAGCCAAAATTGGAGTCAGCAGGAAAAAGATGCACTGTTGTCATCCATTAAAAATATGGATCCTAAATTTGGGGAGAAATATGAGCAAAGGTTGACTGTTGGCAATGAAGAGGAAAGGGAACTTTAAAAGAAATTAAGGCTGACAAATACTATAAACCTGGTTTACATCGATAATGTAATTTTTCGTAATTTTGAAATCTCAAGATTAGATCTATTAAATTTTTTTCTAAGATTTAAAGAACTTGTATAATTATAGTAAAAAAGGCTCAGAATGTTTTACATTCCAATTTCCCTGACGATAAGAAGTCTTATAGGCAAGATTCTTGGTTCCTACTAGGAATGCTTTTCGTCTAGTCTGTTGCTGCTGCTCTTTAGAAACATTATACATTCCATATTTTAATATTCATTATGTACATATTGACAGTATCTAATATTCTACTGTAACCAGTTTTCTTTAAAGACAGCTATCATTCTATTCTTACACTGTGTCAGGTTACGGATACATGGTTTTGATAAAATGCGCAAAAGACAAGTGAAAATAATATTTGCAAGAAATTACTGCTCTCAAAACAAACTGTTATTATCTTAATCAAGTCTAAGTATTTTTTACCTCGTTGTGAGATTATTGAAACCTATCGAATATCACATTGTTCTTTAGACAAGTATTAGTTATAAGTTTTTTGATATTCTCTAAAATCCTCATTACGTATTTAATAATGACTAATTCTCATGATCCAACAGAACCTTGATTTGATTTTTTTTAATGTGATAGTTTTCACGTTGAATTATTGTGCGTTTTGTCTCATAGAGTGTATTAATAAGATTGAATGTATTACATGCTCTTTTAATCAGAATTAATGTAAGAGTTCGATGATGTATCCAATTATAGTCGTTTATAAAAAATATAAGAGTAAAATACTTATATCCACAATGTTGTACGTAAAGACAGCTTAATAAAGCCAGCTTGTTAAACCGTTAGGCAGGTTATTTCCAATAAATTCTTGATCGATAGTACATATTGCTTTTATATATTATATATCACAGTTCTATAATAATTGCAGCATCTATGCGCTATTATAAATTTATATCATGGAACAGTAGTAATGATAATTTAAAACAATTGTTACTTCGTTATAAATAAAATATTGTCTCTTAAATTATTATTTAACTATGTATTATGCAACCAATAATAAAAAGTACTGTATTAACGATAAATCTTCTAATCACATTAATAGTTACTTCGCACTGCCGCGTCAAATGCAATTTCAGATTTCTGAAGTCAATAATGATAGTGATCGCAAAAAGCATAAATAAATTATTTAAAAAATTCAAAAGTTAACCTCCAACACTTATCACGATTAATCCACGCGTAATAAATAGTAACGTGAAACAAACAGAAAACAATTATAATTCTGTTCTTTTTTTTTCTTTCCAGAATAGTTTTTTATTCCTTGATAAAGAATAAAGTATCAGTTACCGTTCTATTACTACGGGTACGTTTCGAAATTCACTGTCAACGTTATCACTATCATTGTGTCCCTATTTACCTGCATGCAATAGAGTGAGACACAACCATGCTCGCAGGCTGGCAGTAAATTTCAGAATATACTCTATGTATGTAGTGCATCTGCTTTACGTCTTTTGCGTGTGCTGAAGCCACTTCATGCAAATTGACTTGATTGCATTTTGTCCAAGTCTGTCAGCTTCTTTCAAAATTTTCCGTACATCCTGCGCTCGCGCGTGTTTCACAGCAAACAGATATGCAGCTTTCAACTGTCTGCTCTCTATATAAGAACTGATCTGTAATATCAAAAGATAATAGATTAGTATATACAATATAATTTTTATGAAATTTATAAATTGGTATATATAACTTACTTTAAGCTCTATATCTGCGATAAGTCGGATAAGAGTGTCTATTTCATTCTTAAAAGTGGATTTTGGATCAGTATGCGTATAATTCAAAAGAATCTTGACACAATGTGTCAAGACACGATCAGATATATCATAAGAGTCAGATGCTCCGGAGCTTCTACAACATTTTATTAATTGTTCTATCGAATGAAGCTTTTTATCCAAAGCCAGAATGTGTCCTGCCAAGGAGTACACTTTCTCAGGGCGAAGGTTATAGTCTGCAAATAAATATTTCAGTCGCATGGTCTCAAGTAAGTTCAAATAAGTAGTTAAAAAAAATAGCGCTAATCATCACCTTGCATTATCCTGAAAGCAATACCAAATCCTTCTTCGACGTCCCGTCCACACAAAATCGCCAGGACAGCCAGTTGTGTCTTCTGTTGTTGGTGCCCAAACAGAGTTGGTAATTCTCGATTTTGTGAACTGTCGTTACTCATATCAAAAAGTCGATCCAAAAATGCATTAACTACTCTGCCCTCTTTCTCAGCATTACCTAAAAATTTGGTGATCTCCATCTGTCTAGAAATTGTATTTACGTGTCTGTCAATTTCTGAAGGTTCCATTTCCATAGTCAGACTCCCATGGCCACTGTGGCCCGAACTCACGCTTCTTCTTCTGCTTCTGCTAAAGTTATCGACTTGCAGTTCAGTTTCCAAATGTTTTTGAGCATCGACCAGCAGATGAGATCTTGAGCACAGATTGGTGTAAGTGGTGGCGTCGTTAGTGTAAAACCGAATGCAGGTCATGGATGCCCTGACGTAATCCTTCATAAAGAGTTGCAGCTGGTACAACGTGTTCAAAAACTTTTTCCTTTCCAAGCTACGACAGGCGAAGACTAGATAATTCTTCCAGAGTAAAAGACTCGCATCCTTCGTTCTCATCGACTCGTAAAGCCTTTCAACGCATCCATTCTTCAAGCAGCGTATGTAAACTCCACTAAAGAATAAGTCAGGATCTATCTCGTTCTCCAGGGTGTAGGCAAGACATTTCTCAAACTCGTTGTGCTTCACGAAGAACTCCATGATCGATAAGTGACAACCATACATCAATAAATAATACAGACTCTCTTGATAATAAATATTTTTTGTGATTGAAGTAGAATGGGATACGTTGCACTGTCCTTGACTTAATGCTGTCAAACTATTCAGGGTACTCAGGACTTCATGAGCGACGGTAGATTTTGCACGTGTATCATGCATCCCGGATTGATCATACAAATTCAAGTTTTCAAGTATTTGTAGAATTTCACTGAGCAACGGTGGGTCCTTGGCAGGACGATTTCTCAGAACTTCACGCTTCTTTTGAATTTTGAAATTTTTTTTTGTTTCATCCTCTAATTTCCCATCAGGTGCCTTTGGCTGTTTAGATGTACCGACTACATTATCGTTACTCTCACCAGAAATTTCACTTGGACAGGGTAAAAATATCCATTCGTCGTTTCCCTCATATAAAACCTTATCTAGACAGTGAGTAAATTTATCCCTGGCCTGTTCGAAACAACCGACTTTCAAACAAGCCTTTCCCCAAGCTGCCCAGACACCTTGTCTGTCCAGTCCTGACTTAGTGCTCACGTCCAGGGCCAGAGTCCACTGTTCCTTCTCGGTAAGAAGATCACGAAGTCTTCTCAAAGCATGCTCATCTAGGTTATCCGATGGTATCAGGGTCAAACAATCAGATTGAACCAGAGTCGTGATGAGGTCAACTTGAGACAAGAATTGATCACAAAATACTAACTCAGTATTCAGACCTAACTTGGCGCACTTGACTTTTGCAGCAACTACCAGAGATCGGATCATTTTGATAATCAATGCGTGGTCAATCTCAGGATTGACTTTGCCACCACTGACGGGTTGTAGAAGTCTCTTCATCTCGTCGCACCGATCCAGTAAAAAGCTGTATGAAAAATGAGATCGATAGAGATCACCAAGGTTACCAACTACAATTGATCTTACCTGGCATAAGCTTCATGATCAGAGTGTAGATTCAGAATAGCTAGACACAACGAGATACTTGGTGCATGTTCGAATGAAAATTCTTCTCTGAGTGTCTGATTGTGAGTCTGATCAGTTGTTAACCTCCAGCAATCAAAAGCTTCGCTACTGGGTGTAGAAGGAGCACCTTGAGCAGCTTGCAGCTGCAGGATGGTTTGTCTTTTGCAGTCATCGCAAACGCGTACTAGAACCGAATTTGGATAACCAGAAACTCTCATACGTTGCTGGGAGCACATGGCACAAACTACACGACCGCATCTGCGGCAATGATGACGTCTATTGAACATGGAGAAAATTACAGCCTGACAGCAACTACACTCTCTTGCCTGTGAATCAATAAAATTACTTAATTAGGTGGACAAATTAATTCATCATAAAGAAGAAATGATACTCGACCTTATCATTCGGCACCCATTCTTCTTTTGTAGGAACATTTATCGGCATCACAAATTCACCAGTTGTTCCTTCGGTACTAGATAGAGATAATTCACGAGGTCGATTCTCTATACCATCACGCTGTAAGGCTACTCTAAAATCCAGAGACTTGCCAGCGTAGTACCTAACAATTTTATCAAAATTCTCTGTCGATATATCAGCCTGAGGTAGATAAACTTCTATGGTGTTCAGAATTCTCTGAAGGTTCTCGAATTTCCCATTCATCAGCAATTGCTCGAACATCAATAATGGTTCTTTTATCAGGTGTATATAAAATACTCTATCTTTGGCATCCAATTCGCTTAAAATTTGCACACCTATTGACGCCTTTTGATACTTGACAGTCTTTGTTGGATTACAATGTTCCAGTAAGTAATCAATAACGAAATGCAGCGTAGGAATGGACTCCAATCTTCTGAGAACTGCCTTACACATCTTCATTGACTGACTCAATGGCAGTGCTTGAAGAAGCTGTAAGGATCGTCTCATGAGATATCTTCCTAATATTTACAAACCCAAAGACTTACCTTTGAAGCTTGCTTGAAGTCGTTCTGTTCGTTTCTCAGTAGACCTATAAGTAAATCCTGGGTAACCAGAGATTGTATTTCCGGTGAGAATGCCTGACACTCTAGCCACTCCAAGCACAGTTCAAATTTGTTCGCATCTATCAGTGACTTAACAATATATACGGGATCAGTCTTTTCAGTGCAGTAAGCTACATCGTACCAGGTAGTGCTCTGGGCATTTGTCTCACCGGTGCAGTAAGGCAACATTCTATGGAATACTGTAACTCTGCACAAAGTCTCATTCATTTCGAGTTTACAATGAAAGGGCAACTTGTCCTTGTCAGAATGATGTAGCGCATGGACCAGAGCTTCCTCGCATACATTAACAGGCCAATTATGGAGATTAGAGAGAATAGTCTGCGCCAAAACTTGGATGTTTGTTATCTGATGGACGTAGAGAAGTATGTTATTATCCGGAAGGGCAACCTGACCCGAAATTATTCGGCTCAATATCTTATCCTTAAAACACTGCAGCTTGACGTTCCCTTTTACAAGATTATCTGGTAAAGAGTTCATGATATCAAGACACTCCAACCATTTGTTATTTCTTAAAGAAGTCTCGAAGCAGGTCCACAGATTGTTTGCAGATATATTTTCCTGAATACCAGCAAGGGTTTCATTCCCATTGTAGAAACAAGCTAGAGTCTTTGCCCAGGGTGAATTAAGAAGGTTCTCTAGACATGCAGTACGTCTCAGGTTGTCGCATTTGGTCTCAGATATCTTAGGGCTCTCCTCGTGAATTCTTTGAACGAGATATGACAAGAGCCAACAATGCTCTTCCAAATATTGGAGTAAACCTGGTTTGATTACTCTGCTACTCCAGTCAACTTCGTTTGACTCGTTTGAATTGTCCTGAGTAAATTGTTCGTTACTCATCGTGTCTTTCGTATAGTCTAATTTAATTTCATATAAATAGAACAATGGTTTATAACGCAATATTGGATTTTTATCAAATAAATTTAAATAGTCATCCAACGAAATTTGGTGTTCGTTCACAGCACTGGAAGAAGCGTGACCCTCGGGATTTGAATTTCGAGAAATATACTCCTGGTAACGTTGGACCAATTCTGGTAGCCAACAAATATTCTGTACGCCTGATTCCTCTGAAGAGTCTTTTTCGATTTCGAATTGGGCATAATGATTAAAGTAGGAGCGAGCCACTGAAATTAAATCCTCGTCTAGATTTTCGGTGTTGAATACTCTTGCTAAAGGGGTTCCATAAAATTCATTGGACATTGCAAATATTACTCTGGGATCCTGTGTCAGATCCAAATCTTGCCAGGCTAATTCATTGATCTCTTCTGTTTGAGGAAAGAATTCCGAATTCCAAGATAGATTGCCAAGTAACTTGTACCTGAGAGCAGACAATGTTACCAGTCCTAAATCTCCAATTTCGTATCCAACAGTCATCAAGGATACGTCATGCCTAAGGTCGTTACGTGGTGGATTGTCTGCCCAGACAATCAGAATCGAATGTAGGAGTAAAAGGTTCCACGTATTCAGGAAGAATGTCAGTGTCTCATTGCCAACTGAGAGTTCACTAAGATCCAATGTCGCAAGCTGACAGGTTTTGCCCAGTACATTTTGAAGGCTTGGATTTTTGGCTATAGTTTCCATTGCATTGTGCTTCACTGTCGACTGTCCAGGGTTCAAGTCACGAAGGATTTGCAAGAGATCAGACAGAATTTCAGAAACACATTTATTAGGATCTTGAATATCGTTGTTGACCAGTGTCTGAAAATATCAGAATGACTTAATAAGATTAAATTACTGTGATCTGAAGAAAGAAAATATTGATCGACTTACCGTTTCCTCTGTATTTTTATTAAGTATCATACAGCCCCACTTGGAGCAAATTTTTTTGGATTTAACGTTATCTTTGCAAAGAAGCTTTGGACAGCAATTCATGAGAACACTGTGCACTAAATTCACTTGAAGCCTGTTGGCAATATTTTCAAGATTTTCCGGCTCGACTTCCAAGTCAAATATTTGATGGCCGAAGTACGAGTCGAGCGATTTCTTCAGCATAAAAGTTTCACTATGTATTTCATTGTCACCAGAGTCAGACTTAGGCATTATTTTCCTCAGTAATTTCAGATGCGCCTGAACTTTCTGAAGATAAGTTTCCCCATTGTCACATAAAGATATAATACCCTTAAAGCTCTTCTGCGCAGGCATATAATTACTATTTTTTCCTCTTCGATCAGCATTTACATTTTGAGAATGTTTATAAGCACTAAGCTGTTGGGCCAGTTCGGTCCAGAATTCATTCTTTTCCTTCCAAGCCTTAACTGACAGTGGAACTCTTGCATCGCATAGTAGGTCTGTTAGTGGCCTCTCTAATTTGCTTTCATACAACAGTTGATATATTCTTGAAAAAAACAAGGAATGTTTTGTGTTCTCCAGCCTTTTGCACATTCTCAAATACTTCATGGCTACGTCAGAGAGATTCATTGATACTTGGTGAGTGCGACCAGTGGTCAAAGCCAAATCCATCACAGCCATTGTTAATATTTCGTTGCTATTTATTTCCTCAGAATTTATTAATCGAACATTTGCCTTTTGGGATGCTAGGAATGTCTCCAGTAGTGAGGTCACTCGTGAACTCTTAATCCCACCTTGTGCAGCTAACCTTATATTCTAAAAGATATTTATATATGCGTTTATATAATTAATAAAAAAAAGGCTAAATAAAATTCGCTATTATTCAATAAAAAATTGCTCGCCTCTAACGTGGAGATACTTGAGCTTGTTTTGGGTGAGTCTGTAACGTCCACGTGGTCCCATTGTTTCTCTATTTCCTGTCTGAACATATGCAAAGCTTTGGAAAACTGGATGATACCATCCATTTCTGAATTGTTCATATTAAACATCTGAAAGACAATGACCAATGTCAATGCTAATGACGAGAAAATATTTCTACGGCTATCGAGAACGTAATGGGAAGCTAGCATGCATAGGTATTATAGGCTGATAATCATCTTAGGAATTGTAGCAAAGTATTCCCATGGATTCTGGCCACCTGCGTATAAAGTGAACAAATAAATAAATGGACACATTCATTGAATATTAACTGAGATAATAATTCCATTACCACGTTTCTCGACAGATAGACTTAAGCGATCATAAAACTTTTGAAATTTCGAGCGACGACGACTACGACGACGAAGACGAAGACGAAATGATTAAACCAGAAGACCTGGCAGACCTGGTGGACATGAAGTCTTTCGCTGAGGAGGAGGAGAAATATAAACCACTTCATTCTCACGTGGAGCATTATAACAAACGTGAAGTACAAGCACCGACAGCATCTTCCGATTTCCTACCGTATTTTCCTGCTAATGTGGAATACGACGGGAATTTCATTGATGACGAGAAGCCATTTATTGCAGGATTCAAAGACGATCTGGATAAGGTATCGCTAAATATAATTTATTACTAGATCTTAGAACGTGAGCACTTTTAGATTTTTTTGTTACAGTACGATTTTGCACACGGGGAAAACGAAAATCTCGACAGAAAGAAAAGAAACGCATCAGGCATAGCATTGAAAGTAACTAAATCTGCTAATCATTTGCCAAGGATTAAAAGAAGTAATAGAAAATCGAAAAGAGATGATGATGATTATGTGTCTTCTGAACATCCTGATATCGAATTCATGGAAAAAATGAGTGGCAGAAATACTACGGGACTTGAATTCGAGGAGGAGGCTAATACAGGGATGCTCACGATACCCTCGAGTGTTGAATATACTGAAAGTGTCACCAGAGAGACAACAAAATTGATTAAAGAGGAATCTACTGTAAGAATGACAGGAATTTTGACTACTGAATATTCAAGTAGACAAGACACAACCAAATTAAATGGAGAAACTAATGCTAAACAAACCACTAGAATGTCCAGTTCTGAATATAAGTTAACTGTAGCAGTAAAAAATGAATTTACGACTGGTCGAGGTCCTGTTGAAGGAACTACAGGTTCAGAGGATGGTAGTAGCGTAGAGGATTATTTTGAAAAAACACAGGGACAGATAGTGATGTCAAAATTGTCAACAACAAAAAGCTCTGAAGATGATCTGGGAAAAGCTGATGATATTACTTCAGAAAAAGGTATAACTTCAACGAATTATAATTTCTTAGAAACTACTAAAGAGTCCAGTAGAGTGGATGAGAACATTGACAATTCATGGATTAGTCAAAAGGAGACTACACCTCATGACGAAGAGTCCTACAAGGATGAGCAATTGGAATTGGAATACAGTCAGCAAATAAAAGATGATATGAATAGTAATAAAACATACAATTACACGGACACTGGAGAACCAGAGGAAACCGCGGGTGATGTGTTAAAGAAACTTGTAGAACTTAAAAAACCAAAAAACTGCACGAAAGAAGAATTGACACAATTTGGTATCAAGGCATTGGAATGTTTAGTCTTTGATTATAAACATGCTAAGAACAAAACCGATGTCAAAAAGGTTTTAAACAGGACGTGGATAGTCATTAGAATTTGGATATTTATTTATATTTGCATCGCTATACCATGTTGGTGTCAGAAAGGTATTAGCTTGTTAGACTTCCATACAATTACAAAGACTGTCACGCAACGCTTTTCATATTACAGGATGGTGCTGTTGCTGTTTCCGATGTAAATTTTGCTTTCCACGTGAACGAATTGAAAGCGCAAAAGAATATTATGCAAAAAATCCTCCTGGTATTTTGCAAGAAGTCCCAGTAAAAGGAACAGTCGCCGAAACGACAAAGTATACTCCTACGTTATTCGAGGTGGAAGCTTACGAGAGGTTTGAAGCAGACATAAGAAATTTATGAAAAATCCCAGAGAGTCTTTAAGGTATTTAATAGATTCTTACCTCAATAACTTGCTGAGCTTTATCGTAATCGTTCTTCCATAAGCATTGCACAACAAAGCTCTCCTTTGTAGCCAGCATAAAGTTAATGATAAATGAATTCTGATTGAGATTATTTAATCCAAAAGAGTCTGCATTCGATGTGGAATTTTTTAGGCGCCTTTTGCGCTTTCCATTATTACTAGAATTATTTCCTGCCGATCCAGTTTCTGAACTGGCATCAACTTCAGATCTCAAGTCACTCTCATCCGATGAACTATCATCCCTTGTAAAAAATATTGCTTTGTGCTTCAATCGACTTGAAACATGAAATTTATCATTTGATAAAACTTCCGTGTTGTCCAGGATGCGCTGACTTGTCTCAGTGCTCGGAGTGCCGAATCTCTGTATGAATTCCGAGCTTGTAAGTAATTGGAGCCGCCAAGTGGCGTCGGCAACTAGTTTTGAGATCTTTGATATTGTCTTTTGAATTTCTTCTAATTCTTCCGAGTGTCCCGTCTTTCTTTTTAACTTAGCACTGTCAATGCCCACGGCCAGTACCACGCTTTTCAAATGATGCAATATCTCCCTAACAGCGTATCTGTTGCAAATAAAGCCCGAGTTGTATTTGCTGGCGGTCTTATTTTCTTGTTTCAACTCCTTATCTGATGATACCAAGGTAGGTTCGTCTTCGCCGCCCTCGGAGTTGCTGTCCGTGTCGGAGAAATCCTCGTGTCGCAGGAAAAGCATTGAGAATATGTTCTCAATCGTTTCCAATCTCAAACTGAATGGGAGCAAAGATTGCAGGTGCTTCTCCATATCGCAAAGGTACATCGTTATCTCTTGAAACTTCGTATCATAATATTCGCAGAATAAAATGGCTTTGAGTGCACTCAGCATAGCGCGATAGGCTTCGAAAATGCCGACCGACTTTTCAGAGTCTTTTAGTAGACATTTAATTTCTTCAAAGTCTTTATTGTGAATATCCGTGGTCATGTTCAAGATCGAGAGTATGTTATGGCTTTGTAACATTGACAGGAGCTGTTTAACGGACAAGGACTGATACGGTTTACTTATCTTAATAACACTGTCGAGCGAGTCTTCTTCCTGGAAACTTGTCTTCTTAGAATTCACTATCCACCTTATAGCAGCCAATTGATTTCTTAACGTTAGGTTTAGTCTATCCAGAGTGGTATCTGTCCACGCATTCAAATTGCATTCGTCAAGAAGATACTGGAGCATGTCGCAAATGTCAATACTCTTCTTCCAGTTTTCAGCAGAGCTTGTGATCTGCACGTTTGGGCAATCATTCAGAAACATAAACAGCAAAGCTGGCCAGAGGTATTTTAACATGGGCAGTGAAAGAATACTTGAGACCTCGTGGTAGCGGCCATGTGTCGTTAACGTGTAACAAATATCCTAAAATGTCTGACATTAGTAGATGTAACATTGGTAAATGTTTCGGGGAAGAGAAATAGGTATCCAAAGTAAGTACCTACCAGAATATCTGTAACCCAATGTGATTCCCTTTTCATGACTCGGGCTAACAATTCTCTGGCATCTAAGGATATAACTTTATCACCATCGTAATTGAATATTGCTTTACTAATTCTAAGAGCATCGTGCAAAGTATTGGCCGGCTTGCACGTTGCGTAAGTCTCATCTAGGAACCTATACCATTCTTTCAAATATTTTTTAGTCTTTCTAGAGTAGAATGTGAGCTCAACGTCGCGCGAACTGCATGTCCTTAATAACGTTGGAAAGAGCCAGCCTAGAAGCTTGTTTTCTTTTGACTCGGCAAGCTCCAGCTTTGACAAAATGCTCAACAACGTTGCTAAATCATTGTCATTTAGAATACTTCTGCCCTTGCATGGTCGAGAGAGTTTAAGGTTCTCTGTATCGTGACAACATTTTTCAAGAGATTCATCTCCCAGAATGGATCTCAAAACTTTAATGTATAAATCTTGCAAATCATTATCGCTGTTAGAGAAATACGGTGACCAAATGCAAAGCAACTTTTTAATCAGGCAACACGTTAATGCCGGATTCCTTTGTAAATTAACTTCCAAGAATGTCATACTCTCCTGAGAAACGTTCCTAACCTTTTCCCTGACATTTTTTGAATCTGAGATACATTTAAACAAATCAAGCAAGTCCTGAAAACATTCATTGAACATCTAGAATCTAATTTCATTTACATTTCAACAGATTATCATTAGCCAAATCTACCTTTTCTACAGTGTTAGGCACAGACTCGTCAATCAGTTTGAGAGTAGCAATAAACTCTATTTTATCGAGTTCATACTGAATTTCTGGAGAGTTTTCACGTGTCAATTCCTGTAGTAATTTCCAAGCTATCCATTGATTTTGCCAACCAGTTGTAGGGTCTCTGAAAGGCAAGAAAGTTTGCAGCTACAAAAATGTAAATGGTAAAAACAATACACGCGATGCAATTCTGCTTCAATACGTTTCGCCCAAATAAACCTCACGTAAAGCCATTACGCTCTACGTACTTACAGAGTAGATTTCACGAGATTTTGCAGCTCTTCAATGTCATCCTGGGTATATTTGCTGAAGGATTGATCTTTAATTTTCATGTGTAAAATCGCCCAGGCTGTGTACCATAACCTGGAAACGATGCACTCGTCTATTTCGAAGACCTGTGGCTGCATCGACATTTTCGCAGAGAATCGTAACTAGCATAGCACCGTGAAACATGAAGCACACTTTCTGTCTAAAATAATACAACGTTCGACACTTGAGGGAGAAATCAGGAAACAACACTGTTCGCACTTTGTGCCGTGTTTTGTTGCAAGCTTATATGTATATAAGCAATGGGACAAATGTCAGTTGGGGGCTTGGGGGGTTGATGGGTAGTCGGAGCTGCTCGGAGCCATGATACAAGTAAACGAGGTATGGCCATTAGCGATCGTACGTTGGTCCGTATCGCGCAAAGTCCAATAACATCATTTTCAAAGCCTCAAAGCTAACATATTCACCATATATGCATATCACTACATGGACCCAGAGTTTTTGCAAATTTAGTGAGTTTTCTAGATTTTTATCATTTTATAGATTAATTAAAGCAAACTAAAATGGATCGAACAATTCATCCGAATAAAAAAAATATCTTTACAGGAATTAATATATTTTGCCAAATCAATAAAAGAATACTGTACCTTTGATACTTTTTATTTACAGCAGCAAAAATAGATTTATATAAAACACTATGTAGTATAAATCATAAATAATTGTGCGTTAATGGCTGTAACACCCTCGGAGAATAGACATAATAAACATTTCCACTGGAAACCTTCAACTATATGAAATTCTTGATCTCATTGGTTGCACCTTGATATGGGGCTATTATGACATTCACTTAGTTTGCATGTATAATACTCATTATCATGAAAATATATTTCTTCATTACTTTTTGTACATTTGGTATAGTTACATGAGAATCTTGTATCGGCTTTCTGTCAAGCTGTAGAGTACCAGAACAGGCCTCTGCTTCTCATTGCGAACTTCTCTCAATTCTTCACAAATTTTTTCTATATATTTTTTATGTCGTGGATGTCTGTAACATAAAAAACATGTATTAACTGAGTACATAGAACCAGATTTTGCTTGCTAGAGGTGATAATCCTTGAAAGCTACTCACTTCTCTATGATCAACTGTATGCTTTTTTGAAAATTCAATTCCTCTTCGTCAATTTCAAGGAGGCTGACCATAGTTCTTAACACAGTCATTTCCAGGAAGAATGCAAATACTTCGATGGGAACCTTATATGATATTCTCTGCAAGCACGAAGTCATCTGTGCCAACATCGTGATCTTAAAACTTCTTTTACCACTCGCAGAGAGTTTATCTCTTTCAGAGAAAACAAAATTTATATTAACGTTCACCGGATTATTCGAAGAAGCAGGAGCATCGTTGTTTGCACTGACTTTACTTTCAGATCTGTTCAGTATCGGAAGTGGATTTTCTGTTTGCCTTTGCAAATAATCCCCTATCTCTTGAATACTAATTTTTCTCTCTTGGAATCTATCACGTTCCCAAGACTGAACACGCAAACTTCCCTTCTCACCACTTTTTAGCATAACAATATGATTTATCAAATTCTCTTGACAATATTCACGTATTTCCTCCACAGTACATAAGTCTAGAGAAGTCACGCTTAATCCAAGCGACCAAAGTTCACGAAGCACGTCGGCCATTTCTTTTTCTCTCTTTGGTAAACCGTCGACGCAGCATACAGCCACGTCAATCCCGAACTTGTTCTCTCCACAATGATCATCCGAGAGTTCAGCTACAGCACATACCAATTTATCCAAAGAGACACTGATACCTACGCCGTACTGCTTAACTTCTTTACTAGCCATCCCGGTCCTCTCCAGGACTTGTCTGAAGGACATTAACATTTTATCGTAACGACCACCAGCAGCAATCACATCCTGACCACCGCGTCTACGTCTTCGCTTCAATTCGCACGTAACCTGATAAATTACACCACTGTGTTGCTGTACATTGTGAACCAGAAGCGGTACGATGACTATAGGCCACTGTAATCAAACATAATATATCGACGCCTGCTTTTCATGGAAAATAATGAATTAAAGTAAACTGGATATTATACCTTGACACCTAGTGCTTCGGCATTGGCTATAACAATCTCCATCTCTCTCAGACCCTCCTTTGCTAAAGCAGCAGCATCACCCTTACGTCTTGTAATTGTTCTAAGTACACTGGCTATCTTAGCAACGGAGCTCTCAGTCTCAAAGAGATTGAAAAGTGTCTCCATGGCCTGGTCCGTGAGGCACAAACTGATCAGATGAGTCTGTACTTGAAATTTCGAAAATTTTCCATCGCGCGCATCGCACAGTATCGAATAGATGTCCTGATATTTCTCTGGTTCGATTCCGCAATACATCAGTACAGCTTGTAGAAGCGAAGTGTGATTTAATCGTACAGTGAAATTGCGTTCGCGCAGTAAAGGTATTTCGTTTACTATTTCCCAAACGATGGTTATCAGTTCAGCTTCAGCCATTAGGTTGTTCGCCGTGGGACTTATTATGTCGAATGCACACTCGTATAGTTCTCTTGGATGAAATCCATGAACCTGAAAATAAATATAGAGCCAGTTAAATTATAATAATCGGTAAAGAACTATAATTCTGGATTTTTATGAAATTATCAATTTACCTTCTTTTCTCTGTATACACGCTCTATGGCGTATCTTCGTATGTGCAAGATATTATTCCAAGCCACGTACCTGGCAAAAGGTGCACGCAGGTCATGAGGTATGGAAACAATACTCCCTGTACGGGTCATGAGCTTCGCGCAGGAATCTGTGAGATTGTAAAACTTGCCAGATTTAGGCATCAAGAGCGGCGTGGCCAAATAAATTCCGCCGTGGCGACGAAATACTTCAACGACTTTCGCCTTGACATTCTCATGAAGAAATTGCGTCTTTGGTACGAGAGAATTTGCAATACCCCTAGAGGGTAAATTCATATCGTAAGTGATATCTTCAGCTGCTGTGACTTCCTGAGCGAAGCAACAAGCTACCAGATACTTGTATGCTTTACTCTGACTATTAGAGAGAGTGTGGCGCACCATCTCCTGGAGTTCTGCTTCTTCCAGCTGTGGAGGAGGTAAATATTCAGAGGCCAATAATTCTTGAGACGTAGGCCTCTGACTAGGATCATGATTTAACAGCCAGCTGGTAAATAACAAAATTAGACTTTTAATATGATTGTTCGTAGCATTCAATTTTCTTCTCTGAGCAACACTGGTTCATTTACTTACCGTAGAAGGTGAACTTGATGTGGCGTGTCAGCCTCAGTCAGCTCAGGAGGTAATACAATTTCTTTGGAACGTAAATTCAATAGAACTTTCACTCTTTCCATACCAGTCGTTAAAGGTTTGTAACACATTTCAAAAAGTATAATGCCAAGACTATAGATATCGACTTTTTGATTGTAAATAGCTTTGGCGGCTTTGGAACTTAACTCAGGAGCCACGTACAAAGCAGTTCCCACCTGACCGGTTAAAGATCCTAATTCGTCCAGGTCGAAGCTGGTGCCTGCAAAATTATATTCATGTAATACTACAAGGTCCATTTCCAAACGTGAACGTTGATCGTGATTAAATTCATATACCTTTCTCAATTAATTGCAACTCCCGATCAGTGTCCATAGTGTGAACCAAGGTAGACAATATATTGGTAGTCGCCAATCCAAAATCACCTATTTTGACATGATCGTTGCTATCCAAAA
The DNA here is from genome assembly GCA_030142635.1 of Trachelus troglodyta. Taxonomy (NCBI): domain Eukaryota; kingdom Metazoa; phylum Arthropoda; class Insecta; order Hymenoptera; family Cephidae; genus Trachelus; species Trachelus troglodyta. Next base: position 267,688 of record JARQTJ010000359.1, read on the forward strand.
AAATATTAACAGGCTTTAGATCTCTGTGGATCATACCCTGCTGATGTATATGAGCAAGACCTTCGACCATTTCTCGAAAAAGACGCCAAACACGTTCCTCGTCCTCGTACAAGCCATTGTCAATGGCCGTTCTCAAAGTACTCTTCTCACAAAATTCCATTTGTATATACATGAATTGTATCTCTTTTCCCATTGTGGAGACGTCGGCACTCGTGTCGCCCTTTGACAAATTTTCTTGGGAACCTTGAACGGAGTCCGACATTTGGGACGCACCGTCCTTTTCAAATTCTATACTATCCGAGGAATCGACCGTGGTTCGCATTCTAAAATGTATCAATAATTTTCTCGATAGAGACTGTCTGGTAAGATAATATCCTACATCTTTCCATGTGTAAGAATATAGTTATTCCTTACAAAAAAGCCCAATCTTCGTCACTGTCAGAATCACTGGAGCTGACACTGTTATCCTCTTCACTGTCACCGGACATAACTGCACTAGCTCGAGACTCGTAGGATATATTCCATTCGACATCGTGAATCGCTGGGGCTAGCCTCTCAATATCTTCGCTCAACTATTGAATAACGTTAAATGGATCAGTATAATAATTAGAAATATAAATCTTATTGGTGTAAATATATTTACGGTTGTTTCCTTCAGTGTATGATTGAAGTTGGTAATTTTAGTCGATGGAGTAGCCGCTGGTGTCAATCGACTGTGTCTCGTAGGATCATCCAAAGTAGCACTCTCAATCCAAGAGTTATAATAGCGCACGACGTTCTCATGATTAAGTCTAGAGAGTAATTTCACTTCTCTTGTTATTTTTCTATTCAACTGTTTATTCTTTGGATTCAGTTCGATACGTTTAATGGCATAGACACCTCCGTCAAGTTTGTTCCTGACCTTGAGAACGTCGCCAAAGGCTCCTTTGCCCAGCCATTTTAAAACCTCGAATTCGTTTTGGATTCGCGATTGACCACCAAGTGCTGGGAGGTAAAAGTGAATATCGGAAGCTGGTTCTTCTGACTCCGAACTGTCTTGTTCCTTGTTGCGATCCAGTCTCGGAGGAGATATACCACGTTCAAGTGGTACGCGAATGAAGCCATGTTGTTGTAATTGCTCAGCCGACCAACGAACACGTTCGTCACTGGTCAGACATTTCGATAAAAAGTCTTTTAAATCTGGCTGAAAGACATTTTTTTATAATTCAAGTAATTACAAACTCTCAAATACTTCATTTCAGAGTACCTGTGGCGGTCCGCTCCAATCAATTTCTTTCTCCGAAACAATGCTGCCTTTGAACAGAGATAACAGGAGAACTCCAAATCTGTAAATGTCTGCCTTTTTACCACTTCTGGCCTGGATGGTAGGAAAATCGTGTTCAGCCTTGGCTAGGCAACTTGCACGATAAATATCTGATAGTCTTTTATCCAGGGAATAATCTGACAGCCTTATGGCTCCGGTTCGATCTATATGAACACTGGTGTCGCGCAGATCTTTGTGCACTACGTTATTTTCATGTAGATATTGTAATGCCGACAGGATTCCAGTGGCTAAATGCCTGAGCATATCAATATCAACTGGAATGTTTTCCATTAGATAGAACGAGCACGTGGTTCCTACCTATTGAGAGAAATATATTTAGAGAATTGTTTATAATTATTTAGAAGTCAAAGAAGGAATATAATTACACACCACAAATTCCTGAAGGATGTAGATCAATATATTATCCTTATCTTGGATATATTTCATGTTCAAATAATGTACCAAATTAGGATGATGTAACTTATGAAGATGATTAAGCTCTTGCTCTATGCTAGCAATTTGTTTCATAGAGTGTTGTAAATTCGATGCTTCGCTTGTTACACGTGCTTCTCCTGTGCTACCACACTTCAATGTCCACTCCGTTACAGCTAGTAACTCTCCGGTGGTCATATCCACTCCTGCATAGACCACGGATCCTTTGGTACTGTGACCTAGACACTTGCCACGATGCACCTGTCTCTCACCGCGACTGTTGTCAAAGTGCAAAAGTTTCGTTCCTCTGTGCTCACAGAGTGGGCCTTCTGAACTTTCTGAAGTACTCATACATCTTCGCCGAGAGTACGTCCTGACCCTTTCGTGAGGAGATGATGGGATCGACTGAGACATCGTATCCGATTCGATAGACAGACGAGCCGTTTCCTTACGATTTCGCATTTCTGCTTTAAGAGCCTCCTGACGCTTCTGTATTTCATCCTGCAATACCTGTAGGACACAGTTTAGAGCGTGTTGACTCCAACGCTAAAATGGAAATGGCAGAGTATTTAAGACATATGCGGACTTGTCTTTCTTTGTCTTCTTTCAGCTGCTTTTCCTGCATTTCATACTGCATACGTTCCTGCCGTCGTGAAACCATTTCTTCGTAAAAGCTACTGTATCCAGGTTTATTGTGCTTATGGAGAAATTTCTGTATATGCTGCGCCAATTCAAAGATCATTACTTCCCCTCTGAGATGCTCTGCCAAGTGTTCCAATTCTGAGAAGAGCATAGCAATTTGTTGATCAGACAAGCCTCGACTGTTTTGGAGCTGCATACGTGGCACTCTATTACATACATAAGTTACATTATTGCTCAATGGATCATTAATATTAACTGATATATAAAGAACAACTCTCACTCTTCAGGATATTTTTCACCACAAATAACGTGCAAGTCGATTTGGGCATATACTTGTGCTGGCCCAGACATGCCTTGTTGTGGCGTAAGTGTCACCGATACATCCAGTGGCTGCCATTTCTTTCTCTGTTTGTTTTTCCTCAAATCATATATTTCATCTCCAAATATAGACTGCAATTACACGTATTACTCAACATAAAAAACAGCATAGAGATTAGTTAAAACGTGGAATATTCTACCTTCAATACTTCAAGCTCATTCTCTTGACGGTCTCGACATGATTCAACGTGAGACATTTTGATAATATTATTCAATCATTTTTTATGTTCAAAGCTCATTAGCCCTGCTTTGAAAAGTTCGAAATTTTTATCGGTTTCTACAATTTATAATTAAAAAAATGTACTCAGATCTATAACGTCACAATGAGTGTAACCCTAGTATTATGTATTAAAATAATAAGATCTATGGTATATCATACTGGCACAAGACATTCGATGTCTACACGGCATTTACTTTCTACATGATGAAGAGGGTTAGAACTAATGCCGCCTAATCGTAAGAAATTTATGAAAAAAATTTACGAATCTTCCATATTGTTTCCCTCGTCTAGACCTGTTACATTTCTACAGTTGGTGACATTGTTTTCTCCGGGCAGGTAATTTTCTCTTTTGCAAATGCGCCAGCCGCAAGATGTCGCAGTTTAGCCAGATTGGACTCTCGACATAGCGAATCTTTTTCCAGAAAGCGTGTTGTCGGTTAATCTCAAAAAAAAAGATTTCAATAAAACTTGCGATCAATTGTACAATTTTTAGAATTATATAAACAAATCTCATATTTATTGAATCAATTTTGATTAATTCAACTGTTAAATATTCATGAAATTTCGAAGTAAAATTAACGCCGGTTAAACTATGTTTCGCCGCGCGCAGTTCATGATTTGCAAATTTTTGAAGACAAAGAAAAAAAGATAATAAATACGTACGAAAATTGTTATCGTAAGAAATTATTATACAGCAAAGAAAATTAGTATGTTAAGATACATTGTAGGAATTAATTTTTTCGGATTGAAAGGGTTCGCGGAATCTTGTGCAAGTAATTTGGTCGAGTCTTTGAATTCAAAAGAATTTTCATATCGGCGAAACATTTATTACTATTCCGTCAGTATTTCGCGTCTTATTAATTGCGTACTACCCTGATCATCAGTGAAGTTTGTCTCAGAAATAGGGGGTTACGGATATAGCAAATACGATCCTGTTCTGGGACAACAGTTCACTCTGTCCGTTTATCCATTCGGACCAATAGCTCGCCGGCATTTTCGCGCTACCTGTTATGAAATCCGACGGGTGGTTACAAAAACACGTGTTCTTAAAGGTGTTCGCTGGGTGAAATCGTGATCCTGGAGAGTGCTGGTATATCTTAAAATCGGGTCTTTCGCGAGAAGTGATTTTTAGAGAGGTTCGATTGCAAGCGGCGTGTTGGTGGCTATTGAATAAGGGTTATTCGCGCGGATGATCGAGGGGAAAGTGGTCGGGTAGGCAGTCGGCCATTTTATGTTAGTATGACGTAGAGGCTGGGTGTAGCTTCACGTTGAACCGTCCGTGTTCCTTGGAAAAGGCGAGAAACTGCGAGAGTTTCTGATGCTGGGGCGGAGATAGATGTACGCGGGACGCACTGGAGGTGTGACTTGTAAATATTAAGGCCGTAAGCAGCAAAGCAGGAGATTTAGTGAAATAAGGTAGCTGTTCGTTCCCCACCGAAGCAGCAGCAGTAGCAGCAACAGCACCGCGCGAGCATGAGCGAAGAAAGCAATCCTCGAACGCTATACGTGGGGAATCTCGACGCTACGGTGTCGGAGGACCTTCTGTGCGCGCTCTTTTCACAAATTGGTGCTGTGAAAGGATGCAAGATTATTCGGGAACCCGGCAACGATCCCTATGCCTTCGTCGAGTTCACGAATCACCAGTGCGCGGCTACAGCGCTGGCCGCCATGAACAAACGATCCTTCCTGGACAAGGAGATGAAGGTTAACTGGGCGACCAGTCCTGGCAATCAGCCCAAGCTCGACACGAGTAATCATCATCACATATTTGTTGGCGATCTCTCTCCTGAGATTGAGACACAAACCCTTAAGGAGGCCTTTGCACCCTTTGGAGAGATCAGCAACTGTAGGATTGTACGTGATCCCCAGACTCTCAAGAGCAAAGGATATGCTTTTGTGTCCTTTGTCAAGAAATCTGAGGCTGAGGCAGCGATAGCAGCAATGAATGGACAGTGGATAGGGTCACGTTGCATCAGAACAAACTGGTCGACTAGAAAACCACCACCGCCACGGTCTGAAAGGCCAAGACATGCTAATAACAGCAAACCCAATTACGAAGAGGTTCGTAGGGCTCGACCTCTTTTAGTTTATCTTATATCTTAATATTGATTGATTTGCAATCATAAGGTTCAATTATTTTTAAAATTCTTACAAGTTTAACGCGTTAACTTTATTTTACTTAGTTGTTGAAATAATTTATAATATCTTGTGTTTTCCTGCAGCATTTGTCAATACGCAATGAGTATTATATATTGCTGTCACATTAAGTCTACATAGACTATCTTTGGAACCATCTATCAATGAACAGCTGTTGCAAAAGAGCCTGTCTTTATATAGAACTTTATTGAAAATGAAGGATTTTTATAATCTTTCTCTTTGTTTAATTGAGAAAGTATGTCCTTCTTTGATATGTCTTGTCTTGGCCAAAGTCGGTGTTGCTTATAAACTACTTTTTATTGAATAACTGATACAAGGATCAGTTTTTGTATAAAATGTTTAACAATTTTGTTTGTCCCATGGCAGGTATACAACCAAAGCAGCCCGACCAACTGTACAGTGTACTGTGGCGGTTTCACAAACGGTATCACAGACGACCTGATAACCAAAACCTTTTCTCCATTTGGTACTATTCAAGATATCCGAGTGTTCAAGGATAAGGGTTATGCTTTTATCAAGTTTACAACCAAGGAAGCAGCAACGCACGCCATAGAGTCCACGCATAATACAGAGATCAATGGTAGCATCGTCAAGTGTTTTTGGGGAAAGGAGAACGGAGATCCTAACAGTGTGGGACCCAATGCTAATCAGCAAGCCCAACAGGTTATTATGAACGACGACAACTTATAATTACAAGATTGATCCAACATTTTACTCTTCCATTTCTCGACTCTATTGATAACAATCACGAAGTTCCTATTATGTAATAAACCGAATTGCAATGCTACAATGCAAACACGATGTATCTGCATGGATCAGATACTTAATATGATTTTCATTGGCTTACTAGGTAACGGCAGGAGCTGGCCAGTACGCTTACGGGTACGGGCAGCAAATGGGCTACTGGTATCCTCAAGGATATGCACAGATGCAAGGACAGTTCTTGCAGCCTACTCAGTACTACGGCCAATACTACGGACAGCAGGCTCAGTATATGAACAGCATGAGGATGCCTGCCCCAGGTGCTGGTACATGGCAACCCGGACAAGCGACTGCAGCTCCACCAGCTGCCACAGCTCCGCTACAGCCGGGCCAACAGCCGGCCATGGTAACTTACACCATGCCTCAATACCCCACGCAATGAAACTGATCGTACCAATTGAAATCAGCTGAAAGTTACGTACGGAACATTCGACACCAGGGGCTTCCGCAGAAATTGTTCTCCTATATACCCGTTTCCAAAAAAGAAACGATCGACAGACCTTGAAATTTTTCATACCTATGTTTTTTCACGCTTTATTTATGTCACAACGAATAGCCCAGCATGGAGAAAGTATAATACTGTGCACGAGGGAATGACAGAAACAGATTAAAAAACAAAAGAAACAGTAAACCCTACGTGGCTCCCATCTTACACTGTAGTTCGATTCTAGTGTCCAATATTTCAAAACAACTGTCGTAGACGGGAGCAAGAAACGCTCGGGTTGATATATGTATTTCATACACGTTAACCCAAAATTATTATTCGTGACGAAGACGTTTTGGCGAGACTCTAACTGACACTGGAGAAACTTAAAATTCTATGACCTGTACTATGGACGTGCGTAGCTAAGCTCGCTACTAAGTGAATCAGGTATATCAGCGGAACGGTTCTTCGAGGCCCCTAAAATTAAAAAGAGCCCTGCATTCACGCCATGGTGCGTGCCAGAAGCGCACGCTATCATTATGACCTTACATTTTTTAATATGCCTCCCAATAACAATTGTTATAGTTTATTTCAATATCATCGTAATCAATGCCATCGTAAAGATCATTTATGATCAGCAGTCGAATGTGTGACGATGAGACGTAGACATAAGATAGGGACAAACGAAGTAAAAGAAGAAAAAAAACGACGTAGCTAGACACAATGCCTGTGATGTAGCTAGAATTTTCGATTTGACGCGCCGTCGTTACGTATGCAGGGCTCTCTTGTGCGATACGATATATCAGGATTATTCAGTAGAAACCTACCACCTGAAATTAGTGCGCCCATTTGAGTCTTATGGTAAAACCATGTTCAGGTGGTGCGTTTGGGCTGAATAACCCGATATGTGGGGAAACGAGACAAAACGTGTAAGAAATTAAAACTATGTTGCGCGGGTATTTATCGTCGGTGGTTCGATGTAGATGAAAACGCTTGTTTTTATGGTAATCTCAGATACCAATTCTCGACTTTGTAAGATTATCATTTTAGGTCTCCATCTTTCTTTCCTTCTCGCACTTTCTATCTCTATTTGCATTTTTCTCACTTCCTTTTTTTATTCTGTCTCTCTTTGGTTCCATTCTCCTTTCTCTTTGTTTCTGATACACTGTCTCCTCCCCCTGCCCCCCTCTCCCTCCCCCATTTGTTTTCCTCACATGTAACAGGTGGCTCAAAAAACTCAGGCTCAACAAAAAGCATGTAATGTGGTATAAAAAAGATTACAAACGAAACGAAAAAGAGGAAAAGAAAACCGAAAAAAAAATACACGTGGTGGGTGGGCTTAGCGACTCCGCTCCGTCTGTACAGACAGATAGTGACACTAATTATTACAATAACTAAAATGTAATTGTAAGCTGATAAAAAAAAAGAAACAAACGAAATACATACTTTTTCCATTAATGTCTCTTTCCACGTCCGACTGAAAATTGATAAATTCACATTCCAAGAGTAACGTCGATCAGTGTTAACGTTAAGTGTTAACGTCCTCGTTACAATCGCGCACAGTGTCCGAACTGCGTTTAATCTTATTGGCTCCGTTTAGCATATGCATACACGATCTCTGCAATGTCAATGAATCGGGCCAAAGTAGCTTGTTTAAGCGTTTGCTCCCCACGGGATCATTTGATAAAACAATTACGTACTGACAATCCTAACTCAAATCTCTAGCGAACGAATAAAGGGAGACGATCATTCGCCATTCGACACGATTTTCTAATCTATCCGTGTCTTCCAGGTAAATTATTCGATCGAATGGAACTACCAGCGCTACAACGATCTATCCTTTGTACATAAGAGACACGTTGCCACAGTAAACCGATTATTAAGGACACGCGTTAACATAATAATTCCTGACTCTTTTACGAAAGAATGCACTGCGACACTTAACTTTAATTTTATTTTTCTGATTATCCTTGATTCTTCTCTGCTCACATCAACTACCTACTCTCTCTTTCCCCATCCATACCGGTTTACCGGATACAACGATTTTCATTTCCGCAACGAGATATCACTACTGCCTTATCTCTCGTTCGCTCTGTCTTTTCTTTTTTTTTATTTTCAACTCAGCAGTCGGATCATTCCAAAGAGAGCATTTTCGATTCTACATAGGAATTCAGGATGCGTCGCATAGGTTATTAACGAATTTAGCATTTTGGCGGAATGGTGTGAAAAATCCAATTTGACATGTTCGATACTTTAAAGCGTCGAGTCTCGCTAGATTTCCTTTTTTCTTTTCTTTCCTGGGCTGTCCACGGCCATGAACCCCAACGTCGTCCACCCCCAGCGCGATACGATTAACGTATTGCGAGAAGAGCAATGGAAAATAAATAGCGGATGCACGGATGGCAATGAAAGCGCAGGAAATACAAGGCGGTATCTACTGGTACGGTTCTACTATCTGCCACCGACGATAAATTTTTCTTCGACGTGTGGAAAGGAGCAAGGGCAAAGAAGGTGAAGACGATTTTGACACGAGGAATACAAGAACAATTTTACGAAGCCAGTGTCGATTTGTTAAGCAACGAGAGAGACAAGGTAAATAAATGATTGTCGATGAAAATTACGGAATGATAATGAAACGAGAAACAAATTTAGCAATGGGCATATACCAACGCGGAATACGTGTCGCGATCATACGAAGAAGAGCGACGTGAGGTACAGCCGATTGAAAACGTGAATTTTTGCGACTAAGGTTTAATTAATCAGCGAAACGAGGGAAGACGTAAAAAGTAAAGAATGTTATATAAAGAGTAATTTAGGTACGGCAGGGCGCCAAACCCTCGACAATGCTTAGGATAATGTTATCTTATAATAAAAACAAATTGTCCTTTGAATGAAAAAGAAAAAGGAATAAATATTTAAAATACATCGTGTCCTACAATTCTCTTGAAAACCTTATATATAGCATGGATTAGCTGGGATATGAACGGTAAAGTAGATTATATCTCTTTTTAATATCCTTTGCTAAGTATATATATATGTATTGAAAAACTAAACTTTTTTGCAAATTGACAATGCTCGTTGCACAGTGAAAAAATAATTATGGAGATTGACAATGGATCAAGAACGCTCTCTATGGCATTGTAATATCGTTTTATTAATTAATTAACATTCGACAGTAATTATTATTCTCGTAAGAACGCTTTTCTTACAAGAATATAATGTATCAATATCATTTTAATGACGCATCGAAATATGTACATAAGGGAGACTAGAGAGTCTCACAGGTGCGCACAGAAACGATAAAACGTTATTTCCACTTTTCGCGTAATTATAAAGAATTCCACATTGTTAAAAAGTAAAAAAAATATATATATAAATCAAAAACAAAGTCCGATAAACGTTCGAGTCAATCTCTACGTACATAGTGCCAATGTTCTATTCCGCCTATACGAAATAGGCACAAGAACGAAAAAGATCTATAGAATATAAGACATATATATATGATTTTAAATGAAAATTAATTTATCAATGAGATAACAAATGCACATAATAAAATTTATAATAAATAAATATTACAAAGGACTGAAGTAAACAAAACAAGGCATTAATACGCTATAAGATCTATTAAATCCACATCTTCCATAGGAAATACTTCAATCTAACTGTATAATGTTATATTGAATTTGATTAACTCGAATAATTCATTGAAATCATACTCGATCGAATGACGTATCAATCAAAATTAGACATAATCTCCACCCCCGTCCAATATCCTTATAAGGTGATCGACATCCTTATATACTTCGTACAATGTATTTCATCAAATCCAATATATATATACATCGGTCGTTGCCACGCGTCACACAATTTAATATAAATATTTTCATTATTTATAAATATAATTATTATAACACGAGTATTGAGTATTAAATAAAGTGGGATGCGAGTTGCCGCGCTTGTAGGAAGAATATAGAAAATGTATTACAATCATAGTAATTGTGTACGAAGCGCGTACCTTTCTCCATAGTAATACAGTTTTCATATGCTTAACTGATAACATTAATTACGAAATACAATTTATCGATTTCTTTAATTAGTGTCGCACTCTTAATTTAATTATCGCTAGAATTTATAAAAGTAGCAAAATAACCGGTTAAGGGCTGAGCTGTTTCCTTGTTGTAACGTGCGAGCTGGAAGAAGACTTTGGGCGATACCCAATTCATAGGTAAAGCGTTGTTGTCCCTGTTATCTTTTCATTACTTGTACAATTGTACAGTTGTACAGTCTGTTATTGCGCGTAACGAACAATTCGAGAAATCGGTAGAGGGACAGTTTGTATTGCATATTGGATATTAAAGATAGATTCGAGCTTTTTGTATACGTTTTTCATTCGCTTTCTTGTATACCCTGTATATAATAATAACAGCAATTCGGAAAATACAAAGTAAAAGTAACAAAATTATCGTGAACAAAGGTTGTTATTACATTTTATTTCTTATGTACAATTGATCTTAAACACTTTTCTTTGTTAACATATCCCGGTCGAAGTTTCGGTAGATTCCTATGCAGGATTTCTCACGATAATAAGTATTAGGACCGCAAAGAGATAAAATTACTCGTATTGGAATATACGAGAGATATTTGAAAATCTTATCACTCGTATAACGGAATAATAACTTGGTAATTTAATCTTAGATAAATATATTATTCGTGAGTAATTATCAGTTTGTAATTTAATTTTGCTCGACGCGTTCGTATCTTTGTTTTTTTTTAAATGTTATTCCTGAATTCGTATAATACTCGATTTAGTTCTGTACATGGATACGATACGCGATCTCATTGAAAAACAACAGGGGGCGTTTGATAGAATTTAAAGAAAATGTTTTTATAGCGATGTTACGAAAGTTTTGTCGCATTCGGAGAAGAATTTTTTATTTTGTCTCACGCGCTAATAGTGCTTCAAGGCTCTTTAGATATTACTGACTCCAGAATCACTTAAACTTTGACCTGCATTGTCGAATACAATGGTTTACGTCACGAAGGAAGCAGAAAGATTTTATCAAATTAAAAGCTTACAAGAGAAACAAAGAAGCTCCATTAAAGCTGCTTAACGCATCTTTTTTTGCTGAGACATTGTTTTCGTTATCATTTTTTATTTTAACTATCTCTATGTATCACACCTCTAATTACCATTCACAGAACGGACATTTGTATAATTTTGATGTAACGATAATTTAAAAGAAGAATAACATACACAACGAAATAACAAATTGATTACAAATATGAAAGCGTGAAAACTTTATAACGTTTTAATATTTTCTAGAACAACTCAGAGAAGTATTTTATTATTATTTTATGTACTGAAGATCATTGAGCAAACCATTAGGTTGCGACTACTTGTTACGGTATAAGATAAAAAACCAAGAATAACAAAAACCTATAACTATTTTTACAATGACTTTTTACGTTTTTACTAATTCGTCGTTGAGATATTTGAAGTATCGATTGAACGCAAGGCAAACCTATCTAAAAATCTGCATCTACGTTCTTATCAAAAAGATAAAATATTAATAGTAAATTGTGACTAATCGTGTTTCTTTTTTCTTTCTTCAATAACATTAAATTAATATTCTCGATGGGGTACGCTTCTTATTCTTGCTTCGTTGTTTCAGGCAATAAATTTTACATTTAAATAAATAATTCAACGTAGGAATCAGAATACACTCCATTATTCAAACGCATATCCAAAGTATCAAGTTTTACTTGCGATTCAATTAGAATCTTTGCCCTTTGCTCTGTACAATATTGTTTAGAATTTTGCGAATAAGTATATAGATGAATTCTTGACTCCTGATAAAAAGTTCTAGTGACCCTTTGGACAATTTCGATATGAAATATACGTATTGCATGGTATGTACATGGTTACAAATATTATTATCATTTATAGGTAATCGTGTAATTTACAACGGTGTTTAATTGGGGAGGTTTTTAAAGTTTCTATGGAGAAGCACAAAACGGTGCTAACTTTAATATCAATGGTTTAACGAAAGTCATTATGAGTGAAGAATCTAAGAAGAGTTTAATTCATAGTGATGGCATACTTCAATTTTGTATTGACAATTTCAATATGAATTGTCGCTCTTTTAAAGAAATTTTTGCGACGCTACGATAAAACAGTTTCCTACATTCTAATCACCCTTTATTCTTTTACTCTCATTATTATCTCATTGGACGTGCGCTGTTGCGACTATGGATGTGTTTTATCTTTTCTATTTTTTCGATATTTTTCAATACTTATTAATTTCTTTTTCTCTCTTTTCATAAAAGCAAACGTTCTCACGGTAGTATATACTTTCGTATCCCTAGGATGTTTTAGTCTTACACCGATCTTAGGATAACAAAAATTATTGGGTGCCATCGAATAATAATAAGTTGCTCATAGTTTCATTAATCGAATAAGCAATATTTGTACGTATGGTAATACTCTCTTACGAAGGCAACAGTTTGAAGAAGACCTGGAGAATAAAATATGTAATTGACTTTCTCAACGAAGGAAAAAAATTGCCATAATTTTCTATAGAGTTCGGTATGAAAGATTTCATCATAAAAAGTAGATAAATCTAATGTAAAAAAGAAGATATATAACTTTCATGGATTACTACTATAATGCTCAATTCTTATCTAAGTATTGTACATAGTAAGGCTATAATATCCTAGAGGAAGTGGTGTGCCTCGAAACCTACATCTTCAGAAGATTGATAATTGTAAGTTCGTCTATGGCCACTAATTTCTATTATGCTATGGTTCATTTGGAATTTGCTTAAGAGATTCGAAAGCCTACGTGTACTTTAATTACATCGTGTGCTTTTAAAATGTCATAACAACTATGTAGCAGTGCTCTCGTGCTTCTTTTTGCTCGCATCCCTTTTTTGCTCTTGTTTTAACTACTTACCGACTCTGCGTAACGGAGCATAGAAACGTCAGAGCGCAACTAGTCACGCAGTCCCTTACGAGGCACTTTCTTTAATCAAAGACTCACGTCGCCGTACTCCAGACTCCATTTTTCGTAAGCGGCGAGACTCGCGGGCGACACGGATCTGCGAATTCTCTTAAGAGAATCAAGAAAATCCTGCATCGTTATACTACGTACTAAATTCGCGTCCATCTCCTTCACTTGCTCGGGATTGAGTTCTGTGTTTAGGAAAGAATAAACTTCTTGTATTACGAAAAGAATAATTTATAAGTATCAATAAAAAGGAATTTGTTAGGATGAACGACTTGATCATGTACTAATCGTTCAGCCATCATTGATAGTTAGATTAATGACGGTATTTTATCCGATTAAAATGTATTTCCTCTTACCTCTGATGGGTCCAAGGGCAGCATCCTTGGCCAGACCAGTCAAGTCACTTCCGGAGTAGCCTTCGGTCAAGACTGCCATTTGGTTGAGCTCTTCGTGCGTCAGGTCATAATTGTGCTTACTCAAAAGTCTTCTCAGTAGAAGTATTCTTGTCTGTAGATTCGGTAGAGTAACGTACACCCTTTTGGAGAATCTTCTAAGCGCAGCCTCGTCTAATTCTTGAGGCCTATTCGTGGCTGCCATCACGAGTATTCGCTCCTCTGGACTACAGGGTAGTCCGTCGAATTCGACTAGGAATTCGGTTTTCAATCTCCTAAAAATCAATCAGCTCGTTACGACCATCATAAAACTACAAGCAGGAGGGAACGAAGTGTCTCTGCATACCTTGATGCCTCGTGCTCATTATCCTTTCGTTCGCTCAGAAGCGAATCCACCTCGTCAATGAATATTACGGACGGTTGTAGTTGTCTAGCAATGGCGAACAAAGCCCTGACCAATTTCTCGCCCTCTCCGACATACTTGGAAGTCAGACTAGCCGCGGATATCGAGAAGAAAGTTGCATTGCATTGCGTAGCTACTGCACGTGCCAAGAGAGTCTTGCCGTTACCGGGAGGTCCAAAAAGCAAAAGTCCCCTGGAAGGTGTTCGCAATCCTGTAAAAAGTTCTGGACGCAGGGAAGGTAAAATCACCATCTCCTGCAGGGCTTGTTTGGCAGTCTGAAAGTAAAATAAAGAATTCATATAGCAATGTTCATAAGAAATAATTTTACTTATAGAATGGTATTACCTCTTGCCCTGCAATATCTTCCCAGTGCACAGCCGTTCCACCTTCCAAAATTTCGTCCAGGATTACCTGGGCCAATTTTGGATCTACACCTTTCAAAGTCGGTGCTTTTCTTGTGGGCGTCCCCTTGTTGCTACCCGTACCACTTGGCGTGCCGGGTCTTCTTACTGGCGAACCGTTTCCAGGTACAGAAAGTTGTCTCTTTACCGATGGTGGCGTCGAGGATGGCTTTATTGGTGTTGTTCTATGGCAAGGCAATGTAGGAGTCGAACGACCCATACTTCTGGGCAACGTTTGACTCTTACTCATTACCGAACCAGCTATTCGTTTTCCAGGCACAGCCAATTTTCGTCCTGATGCTAAAAATGGCGTCACACGTGACAACAATACCTCACTTAATTTCTTATTCACTCACAAGGACTTATGGATTGTTAATAACGTTGAATTAAATTGGAATCCTGACAGTTTTGATTCGATCTGAATTTAAAGGAAGCACCCGGCTTGAAGATTCTATTTTGAACGAGCACCATTCGATATTCCAATTAGAGTCTCTTAATTAAATAGGATAAGATAGAGTGTGGACACGTGCATTATGCAATTATAACTCAAGTGCGAGAGCTATAGCAAGCAGGCAGCATGCAGTGTGCCGCTAGTGCAATTAATTTATAAAGAGAAAATTTCTATAAATGAAAAAGTTTATAGCCAAGAAATGCATTATACCTTCTGCGGCACGAGCGTAATGATTTTTTGGAGAGCGTGGCCGTTGACTAGTTTTTGGGGGTATTTGTGGAAATGTATTCTGGGTCGAGTCCAGTGTCTGTTGTACGTTGGTCGTGGTCTTATTATTTGTCTGTGTCAGGGTGTTATGAGTTTGTGTATTCTGAGGGATACGCCTTGCTCTTAGATATTTTCTTTGATGTTCTTCTTCTTTATGCTGTCCATCTTCTTGTGCCTCTTCGCAGATTTCCAGTTTTTTCAGCTCACAAACACTTGCTACAAAAAGTACAAACATTCTCTGCCATGCTGCAGTAGGCTACACGGCCATTGAAAGGAGCATTTAATGCTACAAATATCGATCGACAGGTTATTACTTAAGTGATTAGATTCATTAGTCTGATAAGATCTAACGTCAGAAAACTAATCTTTGATCGGTTATAAAGCTACGTTTGCTAATGCGTAGTCGATAAAGATTTCAACATTCAAGAAGATGAGATTCTATGTTTGTTTTTCTTTGTAATAGGAGTTTATAGTCGCCGCATTGTTTCTTTTGCTGTACATTAAAGAAACACAGAGTGAGAAAGGAAGACTGTGCTTTATAAGATAATTTTTTACAACAAACAATGTAGCACGTAAACTCAGGAACAAATAAATGGCACATTAACATGCTGTATACATTGAACAAATTGTACGTACGCTCAAATTATTATTTTTATACAGTTTTGAGAGTCGTACTAAATACAAGTCATTGCTACGGACTGGCATAGGATTTAATTTATTTTCAATTGTAAATTTAATGATTCGATGCTAACTAAAGTACGTCTCTCAAAGAGTTCTGCATATTGTTTCAAAGGGATACTAGAAATATTTTTTCACAGTACACAATAATCAAAATACGCACCAAGAAAGTCGAGACGGTCTTTTGCCATGGATAAATTTGTACGCATCTTTTCCTGTAGCCTCTGTGCACGTTCCCAAACCTCACCGCGACCGCCTCTGCACTCCACAGCTATTCCTTTCTCCAATTCTCCAATTCCTTTCTTGTAGAGCTCGATCGCCATTTCTTTTTGCCCTAACATGCAATATCATCTATGCGAATAACCAATATTCTCTTATAAAAATAATATGTGTTCTTCACATTTTCCTCAAATTAGACAGTGACATATCTTCTAAGAAATGAAGCTCCTGCGAGACCAAATCAAGATTGACTTGCTATCCTTGACCAACTATTATTTTATAAGTACATATCGTAACGTTTACTACTACTATGGAGGATCTAATTGCCTGTCTAGAAACCATAATGGTTAGTTTTCATGCAAATTGATTGTTGTTGCATTGATTCTAATAACACAAACATTGACCTATACCTATGACACATAAAGAGAGTTGAAACAAGTTTTATTGTTAATTAAGTATACTCATTGCCAGTGTTTGAATATATGTCCTGCTTAAAAACTTTGGTATCAAACATATTGAAGGTCTCTGCTGCATGGATATATTTAATATGAAGTAATACCTTCATTCTCCTCGTCAATCTTCAGAGCCTTGCTAATAAACTCAAAAGCCCTTCGATGATGATGCTTCTGCTTTGCAAGCAATGGATCCCCTGGTCCAGGTCCAGCAGGTCTTCGAGAAATCTGTGACATCTCCTCAGTGGATCGGAGTCCAGTAGAAACACTAAGAAGACCCTCCGATGATTCTTGTCCAACAACAATCTCCAACTGACAGGTGTTTCTGACAACCTGTCGTCGTTGAAGTAGATGGGAAGTTGAGGCGTAGAGGTATTTGAAGATAACAAACAGCTGATAGAGAAGAGTTCGCAGGACATTAAACAGAAGAATAAGCGGAAAAGAAACAATGTATAGGTTGCGCTTGTGCACGGACGGCTGAGGATTGTCGGCGAATCGATGCCCGTGATGATTGTGATGATTGTAGCTTATCGTCGTAGTAGCCTTATCACTGTTTTCGCTCTTCGTCACGCGTAACTTTTTTGGCGATTTCGTACTGGACTTTCGTACCGAGCGCCCGCCATCACTGTACGACATTTCCTGTCGCGCTCCTCGTGCAAATTTCGTTCAAATCGTCTTGACGTACGTATAGGGATGGTGCTCGGGGCGAGCCGCTTCGTCATCCCCGTAATTTCCTATCTTTCGAAATGTCCACTGGACTTCAAAATTACGAGACAGATCCTGATCTGGGAGCTTCCTCGTAGCTTGGCAAGTACTCACCAACGTAGAAAGGAGACATTATCACCCGGGAGAGCTTAAGGAGCACTTATTCCTTTAAACAGGGAGGGTGAATTGCTCCGAACCACTGCTGATCCGTCTGCGAATTGCACGATGGATCGATCGCAACTGACTATTTACTGTCTTCCAGAATTTTTTCAACTCTATTTACGTCTGCGAGTAACGAGTTTCGCGAAAAATCGACGATTTACTCAAGAAATATTGCAAATAGGCGGACGTACATTCTTCCCAGATAAAATCCCGCAGAAGCACTGAAGTTACTTGCGCCA
Organism: Trachelus troglodyta; assembly: GCA_030142635.1. Lineage (NCBI taxonomy): Eukaryota > Metazoa > Arthropoda > Insecta > Hymenoptera > Cephidae > Trachelus > Trachelus troglodyta. The sequence goes on from JARQTJ010000359.1 coordinate 285,381, forward strand.
AAATTCACCCCATTATTGGCCCATTGGTCACCCTCCCTTTCGAATGCCGCTTTGCCCTCCGTTTTTTTTTAATTATTCAAAGAAGCCAAAAAGCGGCTCACCCCTCGTACACTTGTCAGAAGGATTAATTTCAGGTAATTACAATTTGTCTGGATAAAATCGAAAGAGAACGCTGTAACGTATGAGCCGTTGCACGTTAGGATTTCGAGTAATAGAATATATTGAAAACGTCGCGTTGTATCACGAAGCTCGAGTCTTTTTGCCTGTTTTCAACGACTAAACTTGGATTCTTGTGGAAATTGTGATGCCGTTTCGTGACACCGTTTCATTCTAATAAAAGACCACCTGTGATCGTGGACGTTGAATCAAGCAGTATCCTAGGCAGATCGCATATGTGGGAGCGCCACGCATTCATTATAGCAGCAAAGAGCAATGCATGAAATTTATACACAAGTTTCTTGTGGAAGTAATACAATAGTGCATAGATATATAAAGTTATTATATAATAACGTAAATCTGATTGCATACAAATACTCACGAGAGAATAATAAAATTCCTTTTGTTTACGCCTTTGAAAAATTAATGTAGCGACCGTTTACTCCATCTATGATGTATTGCGTAATGTAGTAAAACAAATTCCGTACAAAGCAATTTTGAGGTTAACTTTGGTATCCACGACGTTCTTTGTTTTCATTGTATCAACTGTTGGTAAAACAGTGTTGACTGACTAAACACGTTTCTTTCACTTTCTCCGTAGATCACTGGGCCGCCATTACAACATTTCGTAGCGTTGAAGCGCGTTCTGCATCCAGCCGTTGCAGAGAACGGAAAAATGTCGTCCGTAAGCGGTGACGAAAACGAAATTCTTCAGAGCGAGCCAGGTAGGTTTAATTGATTTGTTAAGCATTATTCAAGGGGACAATGAGTGGATAGATTTTCGTGACAAGCAGATACGCTAGGCTCTGGATAATAGGAGAGATAGAACAAGCCGGCACGTCGCTGTTATCGCAGACTCTGCAAACCGCCATTATTTTCGTGGCGTCGTTCGATTGCAATATTCACAAATAATTTCGACAATTGGTGATTAAATTGTGATTTTAGTGCGACGTACAAGATCTGGCCGCGCTCTTAAGACTACTGTCGTTGCCAAGAAATCGCCCACTAAGAAGCTTTTAGCTAGGGCTACACGCTCTCAGAAGAAGATTCAGGAAGTTGAAGAAAACGAGGTGAGATCGTTTCCTTTGCATTCTATTGTTTTCGTAACTGTTGTCATGTATTTGTTGACACTGTATTGATTATTGTAATTTATGATATTTAGGGTGGTGAAGTATCTTTGGGAGAAGAGGAGGCTGTATCTGAGATGGAAGATACACCAGAGAATGGGGTTCAGCGTTACAGTGATATTATTATTGAACATCACGAAGAGGACACATCTGGTTTACACCTTATAGATGATTTTGGAGAAACGATTGCCCACGATATTGAGATCAGTCAGAATATTCAGATCGAACACGAACCACAGGATGTACCTGAGCTGGAAGCCCCTCCTCCACCGGTAGTAAGCAGTATAACAACGAGTGCTCCAATTCTATCTACACTTAAGGTGAAAGAACCAGCACAGCTTATGGTAGGAACTTTAAAACATTTTATTTGTTTCTCTCAATAGTTACATAGGTGGCTTTTTTCATTTCCATAGCTTATCTGTATTACAGGAAGGACCTGATAGGACCGAAGCTGTCATCACTCTAGAAGAAAATAGCATGGAGAAGCTAGATATGATTCAACGTGGTAAACACATTGAGTACACAATGGAAGTTTATGCCGATGAAGAGGAAAATATTGGACATATGACGGAAGTACTGGACACAGAGGAAGTGGAGTCTTCCAACACGAATGCAGACCTTGGTATGGAACGGATGCAAGTCGACGAGATGGAACAAGAAATTCCACACGTGGGACAAACATCAAATGTAGCAGAGGACGGTAAGCAGAATGAGGGTGATGATGCCGCCGCTGGCGTTGAGATCGTCGACTTCGACGATAGTGAAAATTCCAATGGCAAAATAATGAAAAAGACTGAACCCGATACTGAAGCAGTTTCCGAGGATGAATTGCCGACCGAAGCAACAGCTAAGGTAATTATTTTTCCTTAACATAATGGACAATGTTGTCTCAGGATCATTTAGTTTCTACGTCATCTTCAATAGTAGTCGATAGATGCACTACGGTGTAGCCATAATACAAGTACAATTATTTCAACGTCCTGTTAACATTTTAATTAGAAGCATGAAGAAATGGACGAAATCTCAGAAGATGAGTTCTTCCCTACCGAGTGTATGATCCAGGTATATCCATTCCTTCCTTTCCTGACAATGACAGTCGAATGAACTAGTTCTACGAAAGCTCTAAATTTAACATCAGCTTTTTGAGATAAATTTCTTACAATAATAACTCCGTTTGCAGAACAGTTTTAAATATTCTTTCATAATGATGGATGGTGAATCCTAAAATTCAATATTTATTCCTTTTTTCCCCTTAATTCATATTCCATAATAAATGTTTCTTTTCCAACATCCTGGATCGCATGGATTGTGAATATAAGGCATGTTCTAAATGCAATCACTTTAAAAAACCAGGAACCTGAGACAGAAGCAGTTTCGGACGAGGAGCTTCCAGCAGCCGCACCAGCAGACCTAGGAGAAACCGAGTCTGTATCTGAAGATGAATTGCCACCGGATGGCGACAAGAAGAAAAAGGGATCAAAATCAGCCAACAAAACGCTGGAGAAAAAAGTTAAAGGTGATGACGGAAGTATGCATTATTTCCTACATAGTTTTATAAAATCAATCCGTCCATCGGCGGATAGATTTAACACAGTAGCAGACGTAGACCACCTTACCTTCTTTCGTTCTCCAGGTAAGCGTAAGTTAAATGCAGACGGGGAATATGATCCCAGTTCCCCAACTTCGGAAAACAATGACGAGACGCCAGCGAAGAAAGTGGCGCTCGCAACCGACTCTGACACAGCTGATAGCAAAGTGGATGCCAAGCCAGCATCGCCTAAGAAGAAGACCCTTCCAGAATTGGAAAAGTATTGGAAGGCAGTGAACGAGGATCCGTCAGACTTCACAGGATGGACTTACCTTCTGCAGTACGTGGACCAAGAGGTTAGTTAAAAGAGTCTTATTAAAACTATCCCTAGGATAACTTGATAAAAAGTTAATTTGCAGAATGAATGGCTAAATGTATTATGTGATCGTTTAAATGCAGAACGACGCCGAAGCTGCGAGGGAGGCGTACACCAAGTTCTTGGAGCGTTATCCTTACTGCTACGGCTACTGGAGGAAATACGCCGATTATGAAAAGAAGAAAGGCAATCCTGAGAATGTCCAAACGGTGAGTCGACACGTTTACTTCATTGATTAGGCTAGTTCTCATTATGATACATCATTTAATTAACGGAATCTAATGAAAATAGCTCGAGTTAGGAAGACGCGTGGGCAGTGTGCACGCACGTAAATATGGTTTTCCCTTCCAACAGCCTAGCACGTCTTGCGGCACCTATACGACTCTCTTCGTTTACCGATTAGCTACTTATTTAATTATTCTACTAGAAACTACAATCCTACTACGTATTAGTGTCTTATCGATATCAATATACCAATACTATACGCATAATACGTAAGTCAAGTCAAAGCTTATCTCCATTAACGATACCGTCGTGACAATTATTATGTGTGTGTTGTTATATTTACTGTAAGCATTTGTACACGTATCTTACTATCGAAAAGTATTGTAACCTAAGCATAAGAATGCGGTACCTTACTTAATGTAAGTAAGATGGGGGTCGGGTGTTGATTGAGTCAAAGTCAGAGACAAAGACTTAGGACGTGCACGTGCCAAAGAGGGAGGAAGAATGAGTGGCGGAAGAGACAGAGGCGCCCCGATCGGAACACTCCCTGACTTTAAGGTGAATGCACAATGCTCTGCAATCTCTGTGTTAATTATACATGTTTATTTACAGTTCGCGTGTAATACGTGAGTATACGTTACAATGAACCGTAATGCTTAACGAACGCTAAGACATAGGTTTAACGTTACCCGTCATCGGCCCAACCAGTTGTAAGCCGTTCTAAACGTCACGATTCGTTACACAGGTGTTCGATCAAGGTTTGAAAGCTATTTCGCTCAGTGTCGACTTGTGGCTTCATTACATCAACCACTGCAAAACCGTTTACGAAAAGGACGAGGAGAAAATGCGCGAGCAGTATGAAAGAGCCATTCAAGCCTGCGGACTTGAGTTCAGGTAGAGTCGATCGTCGCTTTTGTAATCTTAATAAATTTTTTATTTACATGGATACATGGATTATGTGTCGCAGGTCTGATCGGCTCTGGGAAAGTTATATCAAGTGGGAATTGGAGGGAAAACGTCTTAGCAGAGTAACTGCGCTTTACGATCGTCTCTTGTCTACCCCGACCCTCGGCTACATATCCCATTTCGAAGCCTTCCAAGAGTTTGTCTCCTCAAATCTCCCAAATCGAATCCTCAGTGTCGATGACTTTCTGACCCTACGCGCTGAGGTTAAGGCTTTGCTTAAATCTGACGATGCCATCGCGGCTTCCGCCACGGATGACGCACCTCCTGGTGAGGAACCACCACCTCACGAAGTTCCACCCACCGACGAGGAGACCAGAGCCATCAGAGAGAAAATAATTAGTAGTCGTCGTAAGATGCACAAGGCCAATGTGAATGCAGTTGCTGCAAGGTGGTCTTACGAGGAAGGGGTAATTATTGGCATTCATCGTATCTATTTGTTTTTTCATGTAATAATATGTATTTGAGAATTTGATACGATTCTCCATGACAGATAAAAAGACCTTACTTCCATGTGAAACCACTTGAGCGATGTCAATTGAAAAATTGGAAAGAATATCTGGACTTTGAAATTGAACAGAAGGACCAAAACAGAATAGTCATTTTGTTTGAACGATGTCTCATAGCTTGTGCTCTTTACGATGAATTCTGGATGCGGGTGAGCTTCTTTTAATTCTTTATCTCGTGTTGGATATTCGCTCTGTTGATGGAAAGATAAGGCTGATCGTTCTCTTTCTTTCTACTTACAGTTTGTTCGCTATCTCGAGTCGCAGAAGGGAGATAATGTAGATAAAATCAGGGACGTCTACTCGAGAGCGTGCACGGTTCATCATCCGAAGAAGCCAAATTTGCACTTGCAGTGGGCGACCTTCGAGGAAGGTCAAGGTAACTTCGAAAAGGCGGCAGCCATTCTTGAAAATATTGACAATGCTCTTCCAAATATGCTGCAAATAGCATATCGCCGTGTGAACTTGGAACGGAGACGCGGCGATCTCGAGAAGGCTTGTACCTTATACGAAAGTTATATAAGCAACAGCAAAAATAGGACTATTGCTAATAACATTGCAGTAAAGTACGCGCGATTCCTTTGTAAAGTCAAAAACGACGTGGATAAAGCTGTTAAAGTTTTACAGAAGGTACGCATGGAACGAACCTTTCTTGTGTTAAGATATTCTGGTATCATTCTTAGATGTAACGATTCTGATTGTAATTAATGATTTATCAAGGCGACCGAAAAGGATAAAGACAATCCCAGATTGTACCTCCAATTGATAGATCTGGGTATGCAAAGGAATCCGGTAGATACACAGGAAGTGGTTAGCTACATGGACATGTTCATCGAACGTGAGCATGCCGACCTGGAACAGAGGGTTCTATTTGCACAACGGAAAGTCGAATTCCTAGAGGACTTCAGTCCTGACATTCGACAGGTACTCAAAGCCCACGAACAGTTTCAGCGATGTATCAAGCAAGCGAAGGAACGCAAGAAAGCAAAAAGCGACGACGTTAAAGGGTGAGTCGGTGGAATTTTATTATTTTTCTCGAGATAATTCCCATATGCAATCCTGATGAATTTGTTGTCTTCATCGTTGTTATTACCTGCAGGGATACCTCACCTCCCAAGAAAGGCAAAGCCGGAGAGCAATCCAGTGTTCCACCTCCACCCTCAGTTGGATCTCAGTCTTCGTATCAGTACAGTAGTGGACCTAGTGGACCTTATCAATCCCAGCAGCAATTTCAGAGTGGTCAATACGGCGGACAGGGCAGTTACCAACAAGGATATCAACAGTATCCTCCACCTTCGGATCCGAATTATGCGAATTATCAGAACTGGCAGTACAGTCAGGGTGGTCCTCAGGCGTATGGACCTTACAATCAATGGGGATCCTACAATTATTACTAGTGCATGAGTCAACATCGCCCGAACAACGCATAACTTTAATTTCTGTACATTCAGTGGCTTCTCTACTTGTGTCATGTTCAAAGGATTTCTAGGATAACAGGTATTCACGACCTTGAACCCCAAGGAAATCCTGAGAGAGGATCTATGGTGTTCGAAAAAGAGAAAGAAAGTAATGTAAAAAAAAAAGGAAAGCAAGTGTAGACGCGCCACGCTTAAATGCGAGCAAGGCATATTTTCTTCGAGTATGTGTTTTGTCCGTCTATTTATCTTTGACGATTTATCACTATCTTGAGAAATTTTATATGAGCGTACAAATGGCGACGGATGCGGGAATATCGAGTTTCACTCTTCTCTCTTTTTTTTGTTCCTTAGACAATTACTCAAGGAAAATTTTGCATGTTCCTTTATGCTGAGTCTAATCGAGATTATTTTTTTGCATTTCGTTTTTTTTTTTTCCTTTTCGTTCCGCTAGTGCGGAAGTACTCGCCGCAGTCTTTTTAGTGTGTACGTTTTTTCTTTTCTTTTCTTTTTTTAACGAAATATTACAAAACAAAAGTGGAGAAGCGAACGTGCGAAGTGAAATTTTTTTAATTGACTCTTGCATATTTAAAAAAAATCGCATTCTTACAGAATATTTGTCTTGCGTCGCTGCTCGAACTGAACAATGGCAAATACACGTTCCTTATTCTTGGACCATGTAAAGTCGACAGCATGAAAACGACAAGAATCGAATTCAAGTGATCTTCGATTGAATTAAAAAAGAAAAGAGAGAAACTAAGGAAACAAAAGCGAGAGAAATTAATTATAGATCTTTTATCTATCCGTTGAAAACATGCTTCGGTATGATTGTCATTAATTTACGATGTTTGCAGTCTTAAAATTTGAGGAGAAAAATGTTGATAATTGGAATTGAATGCAACCTTGGCTATAACAACCGATGGAAGATACGAGAATGATTGATTCCTTGAAAACCATTATTTTGATTAATTAGAATTGTAGAGGGAAGAGATCGATGAAGTAATCATAGGTTGTTTGTATAGTTTTCTCGTAGATGTAAGATGTGACCGATCTTCTAATAAATCTTTTCCAGACTCGAATAACACATCTTCTCAATACCTGATGACTTTATTTCACTCTGATTGGAATGATTTAATGAAAAATGAACGAATAATACTTAGGAATGTTCGATTTCCTTCGTCCTCATTGAAAATCACTTGTATTTACGTCTTTGAGTTTTCGTGCATCTAATATAATATGTCTTTTTAAATGGATAGCGAACTAAAGTGAGAAATGAACTCGGAGATGCATAAATGAAAACGTTGAAAATTGTCAGAGAAATGAAAATAATTGAATTTCTTTTACCACTATCACTGCGTGTGTGAATAAATGTATTGTTTATATTGAAAACAAAATTTAATATACACTCCAGCCAATCTGAACTTTCGTATTAGGAACTCTACAACGAATTGTAGGGATAACGAAGTTCGTGGGACATACATTTGGCTATTAGTTTTGCGTTAATAATTATTAATCTTTATTAATTAATGAAAAAATATCACAATTTTAGATACTGAACAGAGCTATCATGATCAGCCATGTTGGTGTTAATAACTGTCTCACAGTTAGTTTAAAATACGAAATGCGTAGTAATTCATTGTTTTATGAAGTATCTTAAATAAAACGCTGTCGTCTTTAACAGTTTTGTGCTTTTCACAGAGAATCAAGTAAACCTTGAAAACGCCAGTTTTACGTTGGTTCGTTGTGACGACGATCCCTCAATATCATTGCGCTTAAATTTCTTTTACTGCTAATAGATCATTTGTTGTGTCAACGAGTCCGTAGCAATTTGGCACGTTCTGCATATTCAAGGAGGATATTGTGTCAGTATCTCTTAAATATGTAACATAAAGATCAAATTGTCAGTAACTTTTTTTTTAAGCAAGCTTAACATATTCAGCGACACAATTATTAAGACTTGGCACGCTATACGTATAAAAGTATATATAATATTACAATAATATTTCACCCTATTTTTCTAATGTCATAAGTGGCAACACGAACGAGGTCGAACTTCCAGAAATTCACGTAGAATCATCATTGAGAAGCTTTTACAAAGCAGTTCGCATACAATTTGTAATTCGATAAATCATATATATATATATATACACATATTGTAGCTTCTAAACAAGTAATCCATCGTTGCGATGGATCACTGCAATTTGTAAGTGCAGTTAGACAGTATCGATGCTTTCATATAAGTTAGACCAGACGTTCTAGAAATTTTAGTAGGTTAATCGTTATTTCTGGGAATATATTAGTTTAGTATTTAGTATTAAATAGAAGTTTAAGCAACTATGGCACTCGAAGCCATTTGATTAACGCCACAGGTTCCGTCTCCACGATAGACCCTGTAGTATCCTTGTTCACCCCACCTTGGGCCCCAGCTATTCTTTATCGTCCAGTATGGTAATCTCTTGTTGAAAAGCGGATACGCTGCAAGGTAAATAAAATCTGTGTTACAATGCACTTACATCATGGATAATTTGCATGGTACAGTAAATTGTGTAAACGAATTTTTCTACAAAATAAAAGAATCTATACTCACTGTGTACACCGTAGCCAACGATCAGAACACCATGATCTAGGTTATCCGGACTGCATAAGAATTTGTAGGGATGAGATATTCCTCCCATATAAAATTGCATAGCATTTGCATTTATACCAATTGAAATTGGTCCATTCGACACTAACCATTGAGCCATTTGAGTTTCATTCGAGGTGATATTTACAGCGGATGTAATTACCACTTTGGCTTTGCTTTTATTAAAGTGGCATTTTTCATTCTCAGCTTCGTATGGATAATCTTTTTCTAATTCCAGACCACCAAGACTCTCTATTGCTCTGTAGGCATTGTCTGGGAGACCACCACCGCAGCCTTGGTCAAAGGTATCGCAATCTACCAGTTCTTGTTCGGAGAGGGACAAAAGTTTATGGTGCTTAATTGCATACAAGCTCTCAATGTTACCAGTGACAGAAAATGCCCAGCATGATCCACACTGTCCTTGATCCTTAACCTCTGTCACCACATGTTTATCTCTCCAGTCGAATTCAGTTGGTAATTCTACATTTGGTATCTCAGCCATTGGCATTGGTATCTGATTTTCCAATTTTAAATCCGGATTAAGGCCCAAATATTTCTTCTTAAATTCTCTTGTACTTAAATCTGCGAACATTGTTATTCCATACTTAGCAGTACCTTGTTCGTTCTTCTGTAACTCCTCAATGATATTCAAATTTTTCTTAAAAATCTTGAAGCGGTCCTTTCTCTCCTTTGAAGAAGAATATGTCTTATTAAAATCTTGTGTGAATTGTTTAAACATTCTCTCATGCTTAAAATATTTTGCTTGGTCCATCATTTTTAAAGAGTAATTTACACCACGCAGTGACCTCTTTCTTCTGGAAGTCTGATCACAATTGACTTTTACATCAGGAGATCCTTTGTCTAACCAGGGCCGAGACCAGACTTTTATTAGACAGACTTTAGTTTCAGAATTTGGTTTTAATACACAATTGTTCTTGGTACCCTTTGGACAGTTACTAGTACCCAGCTTGACCTTTATCTTGTACAGATTCCCTGCGACT